>ML108611.1:39523-91256 GCA_003697995.1 Taxidea taxus jeffersonii
GTTTCCTAAACTCAACCATAAACTCAAGCTCAAAGAAACACATTTTCATTTTCTTATTTACATTGGTTAAACTACAAAACTAACATATTTGGTAAAAATTAATTAAACAGCGGCACCATGGTCGCTCAGTCAGTTAAGTGTCTGCCTTCGGCTCAGGTCATGCTCAGGGTCCTGAGACTGAGGCCTACATTGGGCTCTCTGCTCAGCAGTGAGTCTGTTTCTCCCTCTCCCTCTGCTCCTAATGCCACTTGTGCTCTCTCTCCCACAAATAAATTTTTAAAAAAATTAAATAAAATAATAGAAGTTAAAAATAAAATACTCCCCAATATCTCTTCAAAATAATCCCTCTCCCACTACCCCTTCAAAGTATTCTTTGTAGAGATAGGTAAGCAGTAATTTTGGACATTAACTCCAAGTCTGATCTCTATAGATATTAAGTTGCACGTGTTAGGTGTATCCTGTATAGTCAACTACATTAAATTTAATGTTTTCAGATGAAGCTGGTAAACTTGTTAAATATACCTACACCTGACAAACTCAGAAGGATAAAAGTTGGGTGGCAGATGTGAACGTCCATCTCTCTGACCCCTCAGAGTTCATAAGGACATTCAGGCTTTCCAGGTGCTAAAAGTCTTTTCCATGTTCATCTGCAATTCTTTTGTATGTACATCCCTCAAATCAAGTAGACTATTGTCCCTGATATTTAAGCTTAATTTATTGCATGTAACCCACGAACCTGACATTACTTTTTGTATTAAAATAATAGCCTTTAGAGTTAATTACTATTCATGTTTAGAGTCCAAGATATCTAGGGGGGGAAAACTATTAAGGAATCTGAAACATTTGAATAGAACTGAGCTGAAGCTGAATTTCGTATGTCTGGAAAAAATAATTGCTGATCTGCACATTGAAATATTAATGAAAGACAAATATTTTAGGTCTTTTTTTTTAAGATGGTATTTATTTATTTGACAGACAGAGATCACAAGTAGGCAGAGAGGCAGGCAGAGAGAGAGGGGGAAGCAGGCTCCTTGCCGAGCAGAGAGCCCGATGTGGGGCTCGATAATGACCTGAGCTGAAGGCAGAGGCTTAACCTATTGAGCCACCCAGGTGCCCCAGGTCTTTTAATATTAAAAAAGTGATTTTTCTATATATAGAGAGATTTTGTTCATGCTAATGACAATTGTAATTAATTATCAAAACTTTCATTTATTTTAAGTTTGTTATTGACTATAATAACTTGACAGTTATTATTAAAGATAATTAATAGGTTTTTTACTCTGAAATATGAACTATTTTTAATAATTGTTTCATTAGACATATGGAAACTTCATATATCCACATATTTAATGTACTTCTAAATTAGATATTTTATAATGCCTTTATCAAGAGAAATCCTTTTTGTTTATGTTTTTGTTTACAGTTTTGCTTTAATTAAAGATTATTTTCTCCTCACTATCAGTAACATTTCATCAGTGCTGTAAAGATGTCAGGTAAATTAATATATTTACTGCCAAATACATATATGGAGATGCCCTGTATTTTACTCAGTCTTCTGAAACCTTCTGAAGTCTTCTGAAACCAGTCTCTCTCGTGTCAGCAAAAGCCCTCTAGTCACATGCTGTTCTGTAGCTTTACTTTAATTTCACAGTGTTCTTGGCTCTAGAAATGTTCAGATAGTCTTTGCTTATCTGAATCTATCACTAAGGCTGATCTGTTCCTAACACCCCACACAGGCCATTTTCACTCTATTTGTTCCCACAGTATTTGTAATGAGAGAGATTATTTTAAAATTGCCAGCTCTCAGAATTCCACACAAAGAGAGGGTGCAAGTCTTTTCTGCTAGAGTATTAAATTTATTTGGAAATCTTATAGTCTCAAATTTGGAACAGAGGACAGAAAAAGAGGCAGGTCCCTGCCATTGACATCTGCCATTCTTGTTGCATTCCTTTCAAATCTCTTTTTGAAAGAGCAGTGGTAATGGTAGAGGGTTGTGGGGTATCTGCTTATGCCTGACCTTGTCTTCTCCTGCATATTTCATTATATATACATTTTTTTTGCTTGAGCTATATCTTTGGGCAGACAAGTTTATTTTTTAATTATGAAGTTGTGAATTATACATTTGGTCCAATAGTTACTCTAGGACCACTCCCCTCCTGGGGCAATTCCAGACTCATATCTCATAAGCCAAAATAAGGAAATAGCATGAAGTTAACATGGGGGTTGGGACAGACATTAACTGAATTGGCATATGTTAATAATTCACACATTATCCCAACATGTACTATTCCTTTCTTATACATTTTTGTGGAATTCGTTATTGAGACAGTTTTTATGAGCTTCTCACTTTGTGTTTTAGATCAAACATACTTTTTAGTATGCCCTTACATGTAATACTATTACTAAGCCATGAAGCTAAAATTATAACATGTCATTGGTTATGAGAATGGCTCTTGAATATATAGACTATAAATACATATTGAAATAATATTTTTATTATATTTTAGAAAAGGCTTAATTTAGTACTCTACAGTGTGAGGGATTTAAATCAGATACACAAAAGTAAAATTATATTAAACACTATCTTTCTGTTGCATAAATTATTTGGTCATGATTTTTTAAGCCAAATATGTAAAAGTACAGTTGTACTTTTGTACATTACATGTACTTTTGTACATGTACTTTCAGTACATGGTGCATCTGAATTCATTCTACAAAAGACTTTATATCTCCCAGTAGGTTCATTGTGAGGATTGGCACTAAGAATTAGAGAAGAAGGTGAAACAGGCAAATCTCAGAAAAATAATACTTTCTTTGGTTAAATAATAATTAAATCACTAGGAATGAGATTAGCTAACAGCATGAAAACTTCCCAGAAGAAGCTTGCCTAAAATGGATTTAGAAATATTCAAGTTGCCTCCCTGGATGTTATTATTGAAGTAGTCAAATTAAAATGAACCAGTATTAAAAAAACACAATTACTTTGTCAGATACGTTATTTAATAACACTTAAATTATGTAACATGATTTTGTGATGACAAATGCAGCAGTCTCCAGGCTATTGAAGCTGTAGGGAGAACTTATGATTTCTAGATCAATAAGATCTCTTAGATAAAGCAAACTGAATCACCATTAACTAACCTACAGCTTAGAAAAAGAGGAAACAAAGAGGGTCCAGAATAATGTCATAAATGGCAAACAAATAAAACTGTAAAGCTATAAAACCACCATATTTTTTCCTAAGAAATC
Source organism: Taxidea taxus jeffersonii (assembly GCA_003697995.1). NCBI lineage: Eukaryota > Metazoa > Chordata > Mammalia > Carnivora > Mustelidae > Taxidea > Taxidea taxus. The sequence goes on from ML108611.1 coordinate 42,773, forward strand.
AAGTCAAGTGAGTAGAATCAGGATAGATATTTTTAAATGTTTTGATTTATTTATTCTCTTAGAAATTCCTCCTTTTATCATCTCCTTACTGTATCACCTTAATTTCATATTGGACCTTAGTAGGAAAATAATGAGTCAGTAGCTGAGAGAAAAGAAGAAAAGGAGAATTAGTAGTTTTGGTAACATCTTTCAACATTATTCCAGTGCTTTATTGACACGAAACAATTTTGTCATATTTATTTGCTGTTTAGATTGCTCTAGGTTTCCAGCTCATGGGAGAACTAATAAAATTTTTGGTTATACCAACTTACTGTGCTAGAGAAATCAAATTTTAACATGAGGATCCATCAACCTTAAAAGATTTGGAGAGTGATTTTTTTTTTTAAATCTGTTCAGAGTATTTTTGCACTCATGTTACTTTAACATAATATGATCATTAAATTACTTAAAGCAACATGCAGTCATTTACTTTCAGTGGCATTATTATTGTTACTTAAGAGAGAATGTGTAGACATTCAAAGATACCTGCAAGCAAGTATATACAGTTATATATATATTTGTGTGCATGGATAACATAGGTACAAATTGGTACAAGCAGAAAAATGGTTGGAAAGATAATTTCTCTTTCTTTTTACAGTGTTTATTTAAAATTCACTTTGTAGTCAAGGCACATAAGAGACTTTGATTTGAAGAGGTTTCCTTTTGAAGGTGACAAGCTAGCTTTCACTAAAACATTAATCCTCTGGCTATTTATCAGAGACTAGCGACTGTAAGGACATTGGAGACTAGAAATATTATACTCAGCGAATAAAGAAAATCCTAGTACTTCTTGAACTCAAGGGTTTTTATATTACACAAAATCATTTGGAAAGTATATATTTGGAATTAAAATGGAAGTATGAGGCTTCATCATTTATAACAGACTACAGAAAGCTATAACTTAGTGGCTTTCTCTTTAAATGTTTTTAACTTCAAGAAACTGTACATGCACACACACACAGGATTGGGTGCAAAGAACAGTTTTAATGGTGATGGAAAAACGAAAGGTGACTTAAAGGATTTTAGACATGTTATTTCTTTTGTTATCACCAAGTTAGTTCTGCAGACAAAAGAGTAAGCAGCAGAGTACACAGCAGAGGTACTCTTCCAGGAAGGCTATTCAGAGAATTTTATGTAGAGACTAGTGTACGGAAGTAGATAATGTTTCACGAATCTTGATTCCTCCCTAGCTATGTATGTGTCCAGAACTATGAGAGATTTCAAGATAACACACAAAATGTAGTATCAAGAAGTCAATATATTCATTAAGAAATACCTAACATTAAAAAAAAAAAAAAAGGAGGGACGCCTGGGTGACTTAGTTGAGCAGCTGCCTTCGGCTCAGGTCATGATCCCAGCGTCCTGGGATCGAGTCCCACATCGGGCTCCTTCTCGGCAGGGAGCCTGCTTCTCCCTCTGCCTCTGCCTACCACTCTGCTCGCTCTCTCTCTCTCTCTCTAACAAATAAATAAATAAAATCTTAAAAAAAAAAAAAAAAGAAATACCTAACATAGTCCCTAGGAAACAGGTTTTCAGAGTTGAGGCTTTTAGACTTTTGAAAGTAGAGATCATCTAATTCAGCTGTATCATCTTTACCATGTTTACTAATGAGAATGCTGAAATCTACAATCATGTTTATGCAAGATCATGCAGGATGTGTATGGTAGTGGCTCTGTGTTGCGGAGGAGGTACTGGCTTGACAGTAAAGGGGACTGAATGTTAATTTACTACATTAACCTTGTTAAATAAAATAACTCACCTTTCACTTCAGAGTTATAATCTGTAGCAATTAAAAGGAATAGAAAAACATATAACAACATGTCTAAATCTTGAAAAAGATTTCAGAACACAGGTACAGTTTGATACTGTTTATATGCATTTAAACACAGAACACAATATTAAGTATTGTTTGTGGCTAAGCATATGAATGTAAATGATAAAAATGGACTAGATGAATATATACCAAACTCATACTAGTTGTTGCTTCTGAGACAAGGGTCAGAATATATGACTGGAGCATGTGGTCAAAAGAAAGCTTTGCCTATATCTGCGATTTGTTTTTTCCAACTATAAAATGGGTATAATAGTATGTGCCCAATAAGGTTTTTGTGAATATTAAATGAACCAACATAGTAAAGTGTTTAGGACAAGTGAGGTATACAGTAAGATGTTATTGTTATTATTAATATTTTATAATTAGGACATCAGATCTATCTTTTGAGCTAATTATATTCCATATACACTCCACGTAAATTCTGACTCTTCCTCTGTTCCTAGTACTATAGCAAGCACCATGGGAGACAGGAACACATTTGCTTCCAGTTTCAACATAACCAGAGTTCTGCATTTATTAAACTATTGAGGTATATATATTAAGAGGAAAGCACGTATATATCACTGATGATCTGTATAAAATAAGTTAATACTGATGATTTCAAAATAATATAAATTTTGCTATATAGAGAGAATATCACATAGATACACTAACAAGTTTTGTCAAACAGCATGTCAATTTTTTATTATAAAATGTTTTTAGGGGAGCCTGGGTGCCTCAGTCAGTAAAGCATCTGACTCGATCTCAGGTCAGGTCTTGGGTCTATGGGTCCTGGTTTCAAGCCTCGTGTAGAGCTCTACACTGGACATGGAGCCTACTTAAAAAAAAAAAAAGTTTTAATATGTAATGCAACTATAATTATCTTCATATAACACAGTTGTTTATTTAATACCTATTTGTGGCATTAATTCATTACCACAAAGTTCATTATACTTTCAAATATATTATCTTTTAACTGTATTTTAAATAACCAGGTATTTTTCATTAAAATATGTATTATAATGTTACCTTAATATCCTCAGTTTTTATAGTCTATAATGAATAACTGAATGTCATTTATTTGAGATATTACTTTTAAATTCACCATTTCCATTCTCTAACATTTTAACTATACTTGCTCTGTTTTATGTTTACAACAGATATATTGGTTAGAAGTAAGTGGAAATATATACTCTAAGGAAACCCGTTTCAAAGTTGTAATAATTTAGAATTCTAGTCTATCAGTAAATATATGGAAATATTATTTGCACTTCCTAGTTATAATTTAGAAATGTGTCTAATCAAATGAAGAAATTTTCAGGTTAATTTTTAAGATTAAATTTAAATCTAATCAAGCAATGGTATCTTGATTCCTCAACAAATGATATTATGGACTCCAGAGCAATTATTTCATGTGGCACACAAATTAACAGTAGTTTAAATAATATATGCACCAATTCACATAGAGCAAAAGCAATAATTTTATTTTATAGCTCCAAGGAGTTGAATTTTAATGATAGCTAAACTTTAAAAAAAAAAACTCTTAAATCTCACAATAAAAGAATAAGTATTTTTTCTTTTACTAATATTGACCAATATTAGAGGTTTTCTGGTTTGAGTTAACTATGTGTCATAGAGTAGTGGTTCTGAATCTCATAGTTTTTATGCAAATTTAGAAGATAAAAAAATTACTTAACATAAAAATTTCCTGTAATCTTCATTGCCATGATTCATCAATTTAAGACAGCATTATGGAGATGTGGGGCTGGCTCAGTGATACAGCATGTGACTCTTGATCTCACAGTTGTGAGTTTGAGCCCCATGTAGGGTGTAGAGGTTACTTAAAAATAAAATCTTGGGGCACCTGGGTGGCTCAGTGAGTTAAAGCCTCTGCCTTCAGCTCGGGTCATGATCCCAGTGTCCTGGGATCGAGTCCCGCATCAGGCTCTCTGCTCAGCAAGGAGCCTGCTTCCTTCTCTCTCTCTGCCTGCCTCTCTGCCTACTTGTGATCTCTCTCTCTGTCAAATAAATAAAAAATAAAAATAAAAAAATAAATAAAATAAAATCTTAAGGGGAGCCCTGGGTGGCTCAGTCAGTTAAACATCTGGCTTTAGCCCTGGTCCAAATCCAGGGTCCTGGGGTTGAGTGCCACATTGGGCTCCCTGCTCAGCGGGGAGCCTGCTTCTCCCTCTGCCTGTTTCTCCCTCTGCCTGGGCTCCCCCTGCTTCTGCTCTCTCTCCATCAAATAAATAAATACAATCTTTAAAAAATAATGATAAAATGGGAAACCTGGGTGGCTCAGTGGGTTAAAAAATAATAATAAAATAAAGTAAAATAAAATAAAAAATACAAATCAAATCTAAAGGGGCTCAGTGACTGCCTTCAACTCAAAGCATGATTCCAGGGTCCTGGGATCAAACCCACCCAGTTTTGGGCTCCCTGCTCATCAGGGCAGTCTGCTTCTTACTCTACCCCTCCTTCCCATGCATTCTCTCTCTCTCTCTCTCTCTCAAATAAATAAATAAAATCCAAAAAAATAAGTCAACATTGTAGTCCCCAGAGTCATAATTCATCCTTATATCCTTAATATTACCAGTGTCTTAGTACACTGAAGACATTAAACAAAAGCCTGTTACATATGAATGAATGAAAAAAATGATGCTTTATACATAGATTTAATCTGTATCTCTGATTTGTCCTTGCTTTAAGTGGAAAATTTAAAAGAAGAGAGAGAAAACTCTTCTCCAAATTTAAAGGGAAGGCAAAAGAAATGGTGGAATTGGATGATTAGATCCATCTTTGATACAATTATACTCAACTTCTCCACATAAATCCTGAATGTTTCTCTGTACCTGGCAACATATGGAGGTCTATGGATGGTAGAAAAGAATTGGAAGATAATATTCTGTTTCATGAGCTTGCTATTTTTAAAATAAATCATTATTTTTTAAAAATTAAAATGTCTATCGATCCATCTATTTATGTAGCAATAACTTGGATATTTAGTCTCTTAAATTTGGGCATCTAAAACTATCCCTTTGAAATTATTTATTTTATATTTTATGTAATTCCTATTAGAAATTCATATGATTCTTTATTTTACAAAAATTATGAGTAATATGAACCCTATTTATTTCAGATATTCATATATGTGGGAAATTTTAGTATTTATTTGCCTGTAGACTAAATCCTGATCTATTCAAATATTGCCAAAATTCACAAAAAATAACATCATGAACTCCATGTCTTTTAAACCAGAAAATCATAATAAAGGACTCATTTAAGCACAGGACTCATTTAAGCAACAACAAAAAAATTTGTATATATTTTATATATGTGATAGATCAACAAAAAATATATATATTCCTCCAAACTCCTACCTACTCCCAGATGCAGTAAAATACTGCTCTTTTCACAAAAAGGTATTTCCTTCTTTTTTTTCACAAAAAGGTATTTCCAAGTTTAAAGAAATTAAAGTTCATTCTGTCTTTAAAAAGAATAAAAATTGTGTAGGAAAAAAATAGCTATATTATCTTGAGTACCTGTATAGGAACCTCCTTTTTGAGAAAACTCCTGTAAAATGATTCCTAGACAAATGAAGATTGCTGCATATGGTTTTTCAGAATTGCAAGGATTAAGGCTGTGAGCCAAAACTACTTAAATTTTTCATCTTTTTGGCAATAAAACAAATAATAGATGTGGATTTAGAGGGGAAAAAAACCTTAACAAAATTGCATAGCAATTTTTAATGCCTTGTTTGCCATAAATTCATGGGGATTGGTCAGTAATTTACCCAAAAAGAATGGAGACTACATCATATCTATAAATTGGCAGAATATGTGGTTACTTTCATGGTTTAATTTGGGGAGTATCAGAAAACTCTAACTTACTAAATATAGAGCTGTCATCACAACTGGACCTTGTAACCTGAAATCTCTACCATCGGTCTATCACTTTTTTTTTTTTTTTCCCCTGTCCCCCATGGTCTATCACTTTGAATTATAATGACACAAAGCAGAATCATTGTTTGAGAAGGTCCTATAAGAAACTATTTTATATGCTGTCTAGACAAGGAACTGAAATATTCATATGTTAAAATAAAGAAGACCATTTTTTATATACAAGTAGGAATTACATAAAAGAAATTCTAACTTTTTTCCTTTCCACAGTATTACTTTGAGATGCCAGTATATATGGTCAATATACAGAGATCAATTGCATTTTTATATGCTACCAACAAACAATTGAAAATGCTATTTTAAAATGATGTTTGCAATATCATAGAAACTATATACTAAATTTATTGTAGATATGACATTTCTAAGCTGAAAACTGAAAAATATTGCTGAGAGAAATGAAAGAAAATCTAAATAAGGGGAGAGGAGCACCTGGCTGGCTCAGTCGGAAGAGCATGTGACTCTGGATATCAAGGTCTTGAGTTCAAGCCCCATGTTGAGTATAGGGTTTACTTAGCTTTAAAAAAAAAAAATTAAATAAATGCAAAAGTATATCATGTTTATGGATTGGAAGAGAAGTGATATGACAGATTTAAGCCCAGTCATATTGATAATCACATTACATGTCAGTGGCCCAAACAAACCAATTAAAGGCAAAGATTATTTGACTGAATAAATAATAAGACCTAAGGGTCAGAAATCTGAGAACAGCATTACTGAGAGGTTTTGGCTTATGGTCTTTTGTGGGGTTGCAGTCAAATCATCCTCCAGTGCCTGAAAGGCTTCATGTGGCCTGGAAGATCCACTTGTTGGCAGAACAACTCAGTTCCTCACTACGTGGATCTTTTCACAATGCGGACTGAGAGTCTTATGATAAAACAAATAGCTTACCCCAAATGAGGTATTTAAAAGAGAGAAGAAGGAGGAAACTGCAGTACCTTTTATGACCTTGTTTTTGAAGTCTTACACTACTGTGTCTGATTTATTCAGTTTGTAAAAGGTGAATCCCTGAATCTAACCTGCACCAAAGGGGAAGACTTCAACTGTTGGAAGAAGGAATATCAAATAATTTATGGCCGTATTTTAAAGCCACTACATTCAACAATACATTATCTACAAGAAACTAGATACAAAACCACATCTAGGTTAAAAAGAAAAAGAAAACTATATACCATGCTAGCACTAATAACTGTAATAGCTGTGTTAAAACAGACAAGGTAGAATGTAAAGCAAGAAATATCAGAAATGAAGACAGTTATTTCATAATGATAAAGAAGTTAATTTGTTAAGAGACCATAATAATTCTGTTAAGAGAGCTACTACAATCCTAATAAACTTGAAAATACATGAAGCAAACAATAAAAAAGCTAATAGGAGAAATTGATAAATCCACAATTATAGTTAGAGATTTCAATACCTCCTCTCTCAAGAAATGATAGGACAATCGACAGAAAGCAACTTGGAAAAAAAAAAACAAAAACAAACTAAAGCACCCAGACCTAATTGACATTGATGGAGAACTTCACCCAATGGTAGTTCTTTTCAAGCATACATGGAAAAAACACCAAGATACACATTATTCTGGGACAAAAAGCAAAACAAAACAAAAAACCAGTATGTCTCGATAGATTTAAAAGGAATAAAATGCAGGGCGCCTGGGTGGCTCAGTTGGTTAAGCATTCGACTTTTGATTTCAGCTCAGGCTGAAGATCTCAGTGTCCTGGGATGGAGTCCAGGTTGGGACTCAGCGCTAGACCTGGAATCTGCTTAAGATTCTTTCTTGCCTTCTCCCTCTGTCTCCCTGCCACACACAATCTTTTACTAAAACAAACAAACAAGCAAACAAGCAAATGCATATGGATTGGAAAGGAAATAAAACTCTCTTTACTTGGAGATTGTATGGTCATATAGGGAAAATCTGAGGGAATCTACTGCTACAACAACAACAAACCAAAACAAACAAAACAAATCTAGTAATTGCAAGAACTAGCAATTGAGCTAGCAAAGCCACAGGACATTATACAAATGTACAAAAAAATTATATTTTCATATATAAGCATTGAACAACTTGAAAGTAAAATTATAAGTACAATATTACCATCACAAATAATTAGTATAAGTTGGATGATAAATGTGCAATACCTACATGGTAAAAAAATCACAGATTATGGCTGAGAGATTGAAGAGCTAAATAAATGGAGATACATACTGTATTCACATATTCTGCAAAGATTGAAATCTGAGTAAATGTGGTTAATTATACCTCAATAAAGTTGATTTTTTGTTGAGATATAATTCATATACTTTACACATTACCCCTTTAGGTGCAAATCAGTGGGGTTCAGTATATTAAGTCATGTTGTGAAAACATCATGATTTTCTAATTCAAGAATATTTTCATCACCCTAAAATGAAATCACAGTCTATTAGCAGTCACTCCCATTCTTCCCTCCCTCTAGCCCCTGGCACAAATAATTAACTTTATGTCTCTAGAGATTTGCTTATTCTGGACATTTCACATACATGGGATCATGACAACTTTTGTGTCTGGCTACTTTCACTTAGTATAATGTTTTCAATATTCATCTATGTTTTAGCATATGTAAGTATTTTATTCCCTTCATAGTCAAAGAATATTCCGTTATATGGATATATCACAATTTTGTTTATCCATTCATCAGCTGATGGACATTTGAGTTGTTTCCACTTGTTAGCTCTTCTGAAGCGCTAGTATGAACATTGGTGTGTAGGTTTTGTTGTGAACCAGTCTTGTCAGTTCTTGTGTGTACATACCTAGGAATGGAATTCCTGGGGCACATGGTAACTATGTTTAACTTTTGAGGCACTGTCACGGTTTCCACAGTGGCTCTACCATTCTACAGTCCCAACAGCAGTGTAAGAGGGTGCCAGTTTCTCTACATTCTCATCAAACCTGCTATGGTCTTTTTTTTTTTTTTAAATCACTGCTATTCTAGCAGATGTGAAGTGATATCTTATAGTTTTGCTTTGCATTTCACTATTTAATGATATCGAGCATTATTTTATGTGCTAACTGGCCAATAGTGTATCTTCACAGGAGAAAAGACTTCAAATTCTTTGGCCCTTTTTTAACTAACTGGCTAAAGTCTAATCCTGTACTTTTAGTTGCAATTAAAAAGTTTTTGGTTACTAACTCAATCTATTTCATTGTTATAGGTCTATTAGTAATTTGTCAATTTCTTCCAAATTATCTCACTTTTTGCCTTATGGTTATTCTTAGCATTTCCTTATAATTGATTTTAATTCTATAAATTTTGTAGTAATGTTCCCTATTACAGTTCTAATTTTGGTACTTTGTTTTCTGTGCTATCCAGCTATGTTTTTTTTTAATGTTTCAAAAAACATAATTTTAGTTTTGTTAATTTTCTCTATTGCTTTGGGTTTTCTATCGTTTATCTCTGCTAGTTATGTTTGATTTTGGTTTAGTTTGTTCATGCTTTCTTGTTTCTTTAGTTAGAAAGTTAGAAAGTTAGGTTTTTAATCTCTTTTTTTTTTAACATAAGCATTTATAGATACACATTTCCCTTTAAACACTGCTGTAGCTTCATCCCATAAATTTTGGTTTATTTTATATTTGTTTTACTTCTCTGAAAGTATTTTTTTAAGATTTAACTTATTTATTTGACAGAACGAGTAGCTAGAGAGGCAGGCAGAGAGAGGAGCAAGGAGGCTCCCTGCTGAGCAGAGAGCCCAATGCTGGGCTCCATCCCAGGACCCTGGGATCATGACCTGAGCCCAAGGAAGAGGCTTTAACCCACTGAGCCACGCAGGCACCCCTGAAAGTGTTTTTTAAAGACATTTATTATTTTTTTGAGAGAGAGCATGGTGAGGAGGGGCAGAAGGAGAGGGAGAGAGAGAATCTCAGATCTGATGTTATGCCTCTCTAGGTAATTTTTCACTGAACGTAGTGTACTTTTAAACTCTTATTTTATTTATAATTTTTATCTCTTTATTCTCTATTGGGTTAGACATTATACTCATACTAACCATTAGTTTTTAAAACATGGTTCTTTTTATTTATATGAATATATTTAAAATAGCTGATTTAAAATCTCTTTCTAGTAAGTCTAACATCAGGGCTTCCTCGGGGACAGTTTCTATTGTGATTTTTTCCCCCTTTGCTTGAACCATACTTTATTGATTCTTTGCATGGCCTATAACTCTTTGTTGAAAACTAACATTGTAAATAATGCCATATGGCAAATCTGGATATCAGATTTCCTCACCCTTCCCCCACACCTCGACTTAGGCTGATTGTGGATGCTTATTGTTTTATTTTTGTTGTTTATTTAATGAGTCTTACAAACTAATTCTGTATTCTGTAAAGTTTGTATTCTTTGTCATTTGTAGCTCTAGGGTCTCTGTTAAGTCAGCTTCGTGTTCAGCTAATGACTGGACAAATATTTCCTAAGATTGTTGGAAAGCATACATCTCTGTCTGTATTTGCAACTCTTTGTGCATGTTGGAGGCACATCTTAACTTCACCTCATCAGCTGACATCTTTGACTTAGCGCCAGAGGTAAAAGCACAGGGCCTCTTGTGTCTTTCTTTTTTGAGCCTATTTCTTTTTTGATCCCTGTGTGTGTACACAGCCATATTTTTGTGTGATCTTACAGAGTCCCAGGGATATATCAGAGCTTTTCAAAGCCTCTATGGACATGTCATTCATTTGAAGCTTTTTAGTTAGCCTATTTTCTGCTTCAACTCTTATTCACTGTCTCATCAGGTAGCTGCAAATTTAAATAACTGCCTCTGTTTGCTTTCAGTAACACCCCAAATGAAAATACTTTTATTCTCATAGCTCTTTCAGAATTCCTTTATTCCTTTGTGAACCATTAATGATTTTCACTTATTCCTTTTTACATTAATGATTTTCACTTATTACTTTTTATGATACTTCATTGCCTAAGAGAACCTTGGGAAGAGAAACCCTTTATGGGTCTGATATGTCCTCCATGAAGCAACAGGCTTAGAGACCTCTTTTGACAGCTTTACTCCTCTCCATATCCTCACCTAAAAAGTTAGCTCCAGAAATACCATGTGGCAAGAAACTACTGGTTTTCCCCAAATTTCATCCCACTTAACTTCCTGAAACTCCTGTTTCATTTCTTATGCCCTAATCAAGAATGGGCTTTCTTAGAAAAAATTAAAATTTAAAAAATAATTTATATGCTCTTCCTCAAGGCTATTTAATTCTTATAAGATTACATTTGGAAGGAGGCAAATTAGAGTTCTAAAGAAACTCACAAAGTTTTCTATTTGTTCTTGCCAAAACTGATATATAGTCTCTCTCTGATAAGAAAACATTCTCAGAATCCTGAAGTTCAAGTCAATCCTACTGTCCAGCATACTTATATTCTCTGGATTCAGTTCTTTGCCATCGTTAAGTAATTTCAATAGTAGAACAACTTCTCTTTTTCTTTAGAATTGTAAAAATGGCTTTGATTGTGTCTTTAGGCACATTAAACAACATACAAAACAAACTGTATAATATTCCTCTTTTTAAAGCAGATATGATTCAAGCAGCTATCACATATTAAATGCCTATCTAGGTACTAGAAACAGTAGTTTTTGAGAAATAAATTTTATGGTTTACATGGAGATTTTGGAAATGGGGAAATCAAAAAGAGTGGGAGCTGTCTGGAAAAACAAATGAGTGAGTGAAGAAAGGAAATGAAGTGAACATTAAAGAGTGAGTAGGATTTACGAAAACAGAGGAAATTCAGAAGAGCAGTCATGCCCCAGAGTCAGATCATGAAGTCAGTCAAATAAATCCTGAACTATCAAGCCTGACAGACCCAATGTTTCTTTCTAAGGTAAATGTTGAGAATGCAGAACTACTGCTTCAGGCTGGTTATAAGGCTTTGTGGAATGGTATTCTATCATCCCTCTAAAATGGATGGGGAGTTGCATAATATAAAAGTCTTTTCTTCGTCAAAAAGGAAAATAAAATCCCTTCCTCTTCTCTTTAATTTATTTTTCTTTCCATAGCTGGCTAGATGAGTTTGTCCAGGTATTTTATAAATACTTATTTCATTCTCTCCCCCCTCCACTTCCCTAAATAATCTAGAAAATATTTCACTAACCAGAGTGTTTGGTAAAAAATAAGATTGTTACCAAGTCCAAAAAGAGTTTAAGAAAAGGAAAAATAGGCGCTGCTTTGGCCCGTAAAGCTATAGTAAACGTAACACAAGCAGAAACACGAAAAGATTGACACAGAGGCTTATTCTTACTCTTGCTTCTCCCTCTACCAGGAGAAATTTCCCTTTGTAATCTGTTGGAAGATAAGAGGTATGAAGCTGAACTCACTCGTCCCAATCAACCCAGCAAAGACCACCTTCAATATACAGATAGTCAATCCTTAGGGTAAGTGAGTGAGCCCTGTCAAGATCAGCAGAGTCAACCGGCAGACACTTTAAAGAGCCAGCTACTGCATGGAGGCATGCACAGCCAAGCAGTGTCCAGATCAACAGAACATAAGACACACCAGACACAAATGTTTATTGTCATGTGCCTCTGAGTTGTGGGTGGTATGTCAGGAAATACTCCTGGATCACTAGACAACTAATCTGTTTCTCCTGGAAACAGATGAACTTTTAATTCACCTTATGACCAAAGATATAACCTTTTTACATCCATAAAAAGTAATAGTCTTTAGTAATTTCCTCAGGGTAGCTTGATTAAGCCAAAACTAGATTTTTCTGCCTGCCTGAAACTGCTATACCCCCAGACCTGGTTCTCTTGCCTGTCCAGAAGGATTCCTCATGATTTCAGGATTCTTCCTGAAATTATAAGGTAACCAAGAGACACTAGAAAGTCCCTTGGGCGTGAACTAATTACTACTGGATCGCTGAGGTTTTACTTGCTTGTTTTTGGTATTGTTCTGCTGTTGTCTTTATTTTCTTCTTTTCCAAAAGAAATAAAAGGAGGATGTAGTATTATAGTCATATCCCTATCAAATTTGAGGAAGTTAGGGTGCCTGGGTGGCTCAGTTAGTTGGGCGACTGCCTTTGGCTTGGGTCATGATCCCGGAGTCCTGGGATCGAGTGCTGCATCGGGCACCCAGCTCCGTGGGGAGTCAGCTTCTCCCTCTGACCTTCTCCCCTCTCATGTTCTCTCTCACTCTCTCTCTCTCATATAAATAAATAAAATCTTTAAAAAAAAATTGAAGAGGTAATAGAGAAAAAGTAGAACTCACCATTTTAAATACTGAATAGAATGTGCATTTTCTTAATCCTGGCATAATTTACTTATTCATAATTGCCTAGATCTTAAAGACATCTGAACATTTTTATTATATATCTGGGAACTGTCATGGAATGTCCACCATGTGCATTTACATATAAAATGACTTACATTTGCATGACAGGTGAAGTTGTAGGATAATTGCCTAGAGCTTTCTACTTCTTACGACCTTGAAATCATATGCTATATATGTCTGTACATACAAGTTATGCTCAGTTTTACAAATTAGTATGCGCTAAGGCTCTACCAAGAGGCAGGCAGTAGAGAAGGGATAGAATTCCCTACCATTAGGTAGAAGTATTCTAAGTGGTCTCTTCATCCTAATAAAACCCTCATTGAAGTCTTTTCTGTTTCTCCTTTCCCTCTTCGAAATCCACTCTCCATGTTTCTCTCTACAACCAGAGGCTATTCTGTCCTAACTATGCTTATTCATCCAGTGCCATTAGGTGTTCAGCTGATAGGATACTTCTGGTAGGAGATCATGAAGATAGTGAAATGAGGGTACTTATCCACCACACCTTCCCTTGCAAGATTTCCTGGGGTTGCCAAAGGTCACTTTTCTCTCAAGACAGAAGACCTTATTCCACCTTTTTCTGATCCCAGGCTTTGGTAACACACTTCTTACCCAGATCCCTTAGGGCATTGGGGTAAACTTCTGGTTACAGCACGATCCCTTGTTTCCTTTATCCCATATCTTTTCTCATATCTGTGCAAGTTTTTATAAATAAAACCTCCTAGAATGATTATCCTGTATTGAATTTGCCCTCTGTTTTCTGTGGGGACACTAGCTGGTAAACTCTTTAATCGTGGTCCTCAAAATTTTCCTTTTTATTGAACGACAAACTTTTTGTGGGAGCTATAAATATGTAGCTGAGCTCATGGGTAAATTAGAACTGCCTGACTATTGGCAGGACAGTTTGATACCTGTGAGCCATGGCAGAGAGAACAAACTTTGTGACACAGTATAACATGATATCAAGCTTGTAATGGAGAAAATGCAAGGCTGAGCTCTCTTCAGACTGTATAATCTTGTTGGTAACCTAAGCTTCAACTTCCCCATTCTTGAGAAAAGCCATTTGACTACTTATTCTGTTCATCTTCAGCAGGATTCTTGAGAAAATTAAATGAAATAGCAAATAAATATATACAGAGAAATATAAAATTGTAAAGACCAGTTTTTGTTTAATTTTGGGAATATTCTATTTTTATGTGATTTTTGGCCCAATTAAACTAAAATGTATGACTTATAAACTTGTACTTATTTGAGTCCCCTTATATGTATACAGTTTTCTTCCTATTAAAATTAGGATGAATTTCCGGGTGAATTAGTGTATCTCACTTAGAGGAAAAATCCAATAATGTACAAAGTTTTGTAACTAATTTCACTAAGCAAATCTAATTTCTGCAACATCATTATTTTGCTGAATCTAAGTCATTCCCATGAGTATGTATTATAGAAGTCACCTAGCTATGATTTACGGCTGCTCACTGATTGTTTCATGATGCTAAACATCTAGAAGGCATTTTGATTCTCTCTCTCCCTCCATCGCTCCCTCCCTTCTTTCCTCCCTTTGTCTCTCTGGGTTACTCATGGAAACAGCACACATCATGGAGCAGTATGTGTGGTCTATTTGTTATATCCACTGCCAATGAAACCTTAATAAGCTAGTCTCCACTACGGGTCCTTGCTTGGAGTAGTGGCTGAGTCAGTGATTCTTATCATGTCTGAAGAAACACCACCCATCGGGGTCGCATTTACATGCTCTACTGAAAAAGAACTTTAGCTAAAAGTGTTCTAATAGTTCAGATCCTGCTGTGAAACATATGTGAAGAGACATTAACCACCTATATATGTTAGGAATGTAAGAAACATGGAAAAACTGTGCAGTTTTTATAAACTGGCATAATAATTGAAACTTAATGAGGAGGTTCTCTGGGTAGAAAAATGACCTCTTGTTGCAGTGTCACTGAGTTCCCACTTTCTATCAGGTACCTGGAAAAATGAATGAATAAGAACATAAACAGCAAACTCAGTCCCACTGAGCCCATTTTTTGCTCAGTGTTGATCACCTTCTAGGTGTTCTTTTTGCCACTAAAGTATTCAAAACAGTGTTTTTGTTTTTGTTTTGTTTTGGTTTTTGCTTGGCTGATTTGGATTTTTTAAGTTTATAAAAAGAAAAGAGAGAGAGAGACTTTCTTCTAGTGTTTTCACTCAGTATTCTGGGTGTAGAATTAGTGAGCTTCCAACTAATACTGACTTAATCTTAGTGACATAGTTGCAAGTGAACCCTAAAATTCCAAATTTGTTAAATTTGAACTGCTAGGCTCGTTACTGCAATGTTCAAAAACAACCTGCCTTTTTAGAGAGCATTTTTCTTCTGCTAAGAAACCAATGGATTTAGCGCAGTATTTCTCAAGATTGTCTTTGGTTTTTTGGTATTTGTGTTACCTGGTCATCCCAGGCTTGTAGACTGTTTCCTTGGCTAATCAAGGTCCTCCACTACTCAGAGCTATTTTCCAGACCCAAGTTTTTCAGTGACCACTGGTTCTGTTTTCTTTTCAAAAAAAGATTTTGTAAAATATTTAGCCAACATTTTCTCCTTTTTCTCATCTAGATAAAATTCCTTATCCAGCTAAGCTCATTTTATCATTTACCACTGTAATGCAGTTATTAATGGAACAATCTCAAGTTTATGCCCATTCCGTAAGTTTGCTCCATGCCTCCCCCCAACTTCTTTCTACTGTCATCCTTCAGCTCTTACTGATCTTGTTGGATCTTGCAACCTGTGATCACTGATCACAGTAACATAGTGTATTTCTGTTTTTTAATGGACTAACATGCTACCTCTAACCCAATTTTTTTCAGAACTGGTAAATTGTAACTGTTGGAGAAGTGATTGTGGGACTACTTTATGTTAACGTATCTGAAGTGCCTGTGTGAATATGGAAAAACAGAAACTCTTAATACACTGCAAATGCAAATGTAAAATTGTGTGCAGCCATTTTGGATTTCAATTTAGCTATTTTTTAATGATATCAAATGTATATCTATTATATGTAAGGTGCCTAGGTGGCTCAGTATGTTGTGACCAACTCTTGGTTTCTGTCCAGTTCATGATTTTAAGGTCTAGAATGAAGCCCTGTCTTGAGCTCCTATCTCAGCGAGGAGTCTGCTTCTCTCTCTCTCCCTCTGCCCCTCCCCTTCATGTGCTCTCTTTCTCTTTCTCTCTCAAATAAATAAATAAATAAATAAATAAATATTTATTTATTATATAAACCAACCATTCAGCTCTTAGGAATTTAGTGAAGAGAAATGAAAACATATGTCAATACAAAATTGTATACCCATGTTTATAGAAATTTTGTTTGAATTAAGCATAACCTAGAAACATCAATTGTTCAGAAACAGGTGAATGAATAAACAAATGGTATATCCACACACAGAAAAAAACTACTCAGCAATCAAAAGATTACAATATTAATGTACACGACATGAATAAATCTTAAAATAAGAATGCCATGTGGGGAAAAAAGAGATGTACATACATGTATATGATCCCATATATTTATATTTCTAGAACATGACAACTAATGTATCATTACAGAAAACAGATCATTGCTTACCTGGGGCTGCGGCTGGGTATGGATTAGTCATTGTAAAGGGAGTCAAGAAAACTTTTTTGGGGGCAATGTATATTATGTTGATAGTAGTGATAGTTTCATTGTTCAAGACATAAATTACAGCTTAAAAATTTCTATGCTTTATACCTCTGTAGTTTATTAAATATCAGTTACCTTTCAACAAATTTGTTATGAAACATAGTATAAGAAAAAAAAGCATGACTTCATACAAGAAAATACTAAGTTGTTAAAGATAATGTTTAGTTTTAGAGAATATGACAAGTCACTTTGTAAAAGATACTGAAAATCAGAGAAAAATGGAGGAAACAAATATTTTCAAATGGAGCATTACATTAATAGTTACAAAACCATTAAAATTCCAGTTATATATCTGTGTATTCATAATATAATATAAATCTCAGTGTTTATAGGCTAATGATAGGTTTCTATGGCTTCACATAAATGATTATCTCCTTAATCTCCTTAGGGATGGGTTGTCACTTCCTAAGAACTGAAATGATTGCCTGGTTTAGGACTTCACTCAGGTGAAGCAAAACATTGCCCCTCAGCTTACCTGAGCCTTTACCTTCCTGCCAACACAGTTATGAAATTAGAGAGGTGCATAGGCCGATGTAGATCCAGCTAAGCTATATAAATTAAGAGAGAAAGCAAATACCAAATTTCTGTAATTAAAATTTATGGATAATAATTTTATTCATCAAAAAACTATAGTTTAAAAATGTCTGTTTTACACTTCGACTAGCTATGTAATAGAGACAGAGAATGAGAAAAGGAAAAAAGGGGGGGGGGGATGATTGAGACACACCTAGATAGAAAGAATGGGAAGTTGAACAAAACAAAATAATATAAAACAAAAGAAAAGCTAAAAACTGGAGGTGGAAAGGGAACTATGTAAAAAGAATTTGAAGGAACAAAGGGATTTGAATGTTAAAGAGTGATGTTTCTTTATTTTTTTTAATCACTTTAGGGTAGAATATAGATGGAATGTATATGAACTTTTTTACCTATTTATATGCAGAAAGCACCAAAGTATTTTGATCTGGTTACATGGCATCAAAAAAGATGGAGGTAAATATTTGTAGAACATCTATCTCAATAGGATTTCTTTCATTTTTTGGATACTTTAGATTGACCTGTTAGAACTTTTAAGGTCTTTTGGCAGGTTAACTTTTAAATTATTTTTTTTAATTTTTTAATTTAATTTAATTTATTTATTTGACAGAGAGAGAGAGATCACAAGTAGGCAGAGAGGCAGACGGGGGGGGGGAGCAGGCTCCCTGCTGAGCAGAAAGCCTGATGCGGGTCTCAATCCCAGGACCCCGAGATCATGACCTGAGCTGAAGGCACAGGCTTAACCCACTGAGCCACCCAGGCCCCCCAATTATTTTTATTTTTTTTTATTTAAATTTTTATTCACAGCACTCACCATAACACATACCCTCCCCAATGTCCATCACCCAGCCACACTATCCCCACCCTCTCAACCCTCAGTTTGTTTCCTGAGATTAAGAGTCTCTTATGGTTTGTCTCCCTCCCCAGTCCCATATAAATAATTTGTAGAGGTCTTTATTTTGTACTTTTAAATATTAAATAAACAGTAGAAGGGAAGGAAAGAAGGAAGGAAGGAAGGAAAAAGAAGAAGGAAGGAAATAAAGATGAGAAAAGAAGGAAGAAAGGAAAAGGAAAGAAAAGGAAGGGAGGGTAGGAGGAAGAAAGCAAGCAAGCAAACTACCTTAGCAGGATTGAGGAAGGTTGGGTAGGGGAACTGTGATTAGATTTCCTCATAGTTCACAACCCTGCCCTCTCAGACCTTGGAAATTATATTCATCTGAATCAGGAAATCCCCCCTTACTAGATTAGATGAACAGTTTACTTGGAAATAAGAGACACTAATCTTATCATATGACACCTATCTGAATGCACAGTGCCTCCTGCCTATCCAGAACTGGATACTCAATATTTTTAATTTTTTTTTTAATTTTTATTTATTTATTTATTTGACAGACAGAGATCACAAGCAGGCAGAGAGGCAGGCAGAGAGAGAGGAGGAAGCAGGCACCCTGCTGAGCAGAGAGCCCCATGTGGGGCTCGATCCCAGGACCCTGGGACCATGACCTGAGCCAAAGGCAGAGGCTTTAAACCACTGAACCACCCAGTTGCCCCTTGAGATTTCCTTTTAATGCAATTAAAATAATGCTTTAACCCAAAATAAAAGAGCATCTTTAATTTAGGATTTTATAAAACAAACCAGATAATGATGTATTTGCCACACATACTTCCATAGAGGAAATTAGGGACAAATGGATTTTCCAGTCAACTTCTGAGTGTCAGGTAGAATAGGTTTTGTTTACTCTGTAGAAAACAGAATTATTCAACAAAAGATATGAGATGTCTTAAATTCTAAAATAAATTATAAGCAAACCCATAGCTATAATGGAATTCTTTCTGTGTCCCTCCAGGAAATTTTTCAGTGGTCTCATATGATATTATTGACTTTCACTACAAACTGAAGTGCTCAGCTGCAAGTTCTGAGAAGTTATTGGCTGAAATTTAAAGGAGTTATGACAACTTCATAATACTGTCACATTTATTTGGGAAATCTAGAACACAAATATGATTTAAAAATGACTATGAATTAGGGAAATAAGATTTAAAATATAATCCTCATAGCTTTAAAATTGATATAAATAGATTTAATTTTATTTATTTTTAAAGATTTATTTATTTTAGAGAGAGAGAGACTGCATACAAGTGGGAGGAGGGGGAGAGGGAGAGGGAGAGATATCCTCAAGTAGACTCCCCACTGGGCAAGGACTCCATTGCTAGGCTCAATCCGAGGACCGCAAGATCATGAGCTGAGCCAAGATCAAGTCAGACACATAACCAACTGAGCCACTCAGGTGTCCCCTAAATAGTGCTTCATTTTAAAAAGAGACTTATTACTCATATGTTTTTATAGTTATTGATATTAACAATGGAATGGATCTTTAATATCATCTAATTCCAGGCATTTTGTTTCCAGAAATTATATAAATAAAAACCACCAAACTGGTTGAAACCTCTGAATTTTAAGAATGAAGAACAAAGGTTGCATTGATTTGACTAGTGTCACAGGCCTATCATAGGTATAGACTCTTCTTGAGAAAAGATTCTGTGGCTCCTTGATCATGCCTCTTTACAACATACTCTAAATATTTTCTCTCAGTTGTTAGCACATATGATCAAATGGTAGTTTGTGTCTTGATCAAAAATTAAAATGAAGCTTGTTCCATTTCTTTCAAGTGGTTTCCAGTAATGCCTTTAGCTTTTAAGCAGTTTTGCTGGAAAATAGAGGTTTTGGGTTTGTATAAGCCTGAACTTCTGAACTCTTGGTGTCTTTCTGGGCTCCCCTAATATTGCTAAGCTAATGACCTGGCTTTTTACTTTACTAGGAAAATTATTATTTTTGTAAAGATTTTATTTATGTATTTGACACAGAGAGAGAGACAGCAAGAGAGGGAACACAAGCAGGGGAAGAGGGTGAGGGAGAAGCAGGTTTCCGACTGAGTAGGGAATCTGATGGGGGGCTCAATCCCAAGACCCTGGGATCATGACCTGAGCCAAAGGTAGACACTTAATGACTGAGTAACCCAGATGCCCCAACTTTACTAAGAAAATTAAAGCAATAGAGAAGTCCCCAAACATCCAGCACCCACGAGCACCTACAGCCACATACTCCTAGCCATGCCAGTGTCCAGAGACAGCACTTTCAGTTATGTTTGGTCCTTACCATTTTTGACAACTCAAAACTATCCCTACATAATTCTGTGCTTTTCTTCATATATCATTAATTTTTTCCTTTCTACTAAATCATTCTCATCTAGTGCAGCATGCCATTTTTTTTTTTCTGAAAACAAAACCTTGCACTGATCCTACTTCCACTGCCAGTTACTGCCCTGTTTCTTTGCTATCCTTTGCAAAGGATAACAACACACTCCTTTTTTTTTTTTTTTAAGATTCTATTTATTTGTTAGAGAGAGAGAGCACAAGCAGAGAGAAAAGCAAGCCAAGAGAGAAGCAGGCTCTCCGCTGAGCAAAGAGCCAGATGCAGTACTCAATCCCAGGACACTGGGATCATGACCTGAGCCAAAAGCAGATGCTTACCCAACTGAGCCACCCAAGCACCCCACAACATGCTTCTTCAGAGAGTTGTTAATGCCAGTATTTCTTATTCCTTTTTTTTTAATCCCTCTAAACACTATAAGTATATATCCATTCCAAAGAGTCTTCTGTCTAAAACATGCCTCATGTAAGAACAATACCAGCCATCTCCAAGTTGCCTGGAGTCTTCTCCCTGCTAGACCCTCACTAGGGAACCAATATTGATGGAGTAACCACTATTTGAAAAAGAGCCATAAAATGCTTGAGTGAAGAAATGACACATACCCCAGTTCACTACCAACCCCACAGCCCCAACCACCCTTCTCCCAAATCCATATCCAGTCTGTCAGCAAGTCATTTCAATATCTGGCCACTTCTATCTGTATTGCTAATATCCAAGCCAACATTATCTTTTTCTTAAATTATGGTAATAAATTCATAACAAACTCATAACAAACAGGTCTCCTCACTTCTTATTTACATCTTAACATTTTATTTCCAACACAGTAGACTGAGAGATCATTTTAAAATATTTAGCATCTCTATCATTCAGCTTGTTAAAAAAAAAAAAAAGGAAATTCTAACACATGCTACAACAGGGATGAACCTTGAAGACATTTTGCTGGTGAAATTAACCAGTCACAAAGCACAAATATTGTGTGCTTCTGCTTACATGAGGTACATAGAATAGATAAATTCATAGAGGCAGAAAGTAGAATGGTGATTGCTAGGGGCCGGAAGAAAGAAGATAATGGGGAGTTATTGTCTAATGGACACAGAGTTTCAGTTTGGGAAGAAAGTTCTGGAGATGGATGGTAGTAATAGTTGCTGGACAATGTGAAATTAAGTCATGCATGTCACTCCTCTTCATCCCTTTCTGAAGACTCTCAGCTTCTCTTGGAGAAATACACCAAAGTCTGTACTTGACCTGTGTGGCCATGAATTATCCATCTGTGCTCAGTAACATCTATGATCATGTCACCTGCTCTTGTCCCCTAAAGTACTTTGTTCCAGCCACGCTGGCCTCTTTGTAACACTATTACCTTGTGTCCTTTGCTCTAGGTATGACTGATTCTCTCTCTACCAGGTAATCTTTGGTCAAATCTCATCTTCTGAGTTGACTTGATCACACTTTTTACAATGTTATACACATCCTTTTTTAAAAGATTTATCTACTTATTTCAGAGAGAGAGAGAGAGAGTACAAATGGGGACAGGGTCAGAGGGAGAGAGATAATCTCAACCAGACTCCCCACCAAGCCTGGAGTGGGACATGGACTTGATCTCAGGAACCTGAGATCATAATCTGAGCCAAAACTAAGAGCTGAATGCTCAATTGACTGAACCACCCAGGTGCCACAGTTATATACATACCTAACTGTACTTACCACTAGCCCACTATACATTTTGTATAATATCTAATATCCTCTAAAATATGTTATTTGCTTAGTTATTATGTTTGTTTGTTTATTACATGCTGTGTGCCTCCAGTCACTAGAATCTAATTTCTCCTGGGTAGAAAGAATTGCTCTTTAGCTTGTTGATATATTAAAAATGCCAAGGACAGTGTCAGACTAATATAAGGTGCTTAATAAATATTTGTTGAATGTTGAATAAATAAATGTCATTCTACTATCCCCAAAGTATGATCATATTTTAGCTGGTGGCCTTCCAATCTCAGTAACCCTTAAAGAATATATTTGCTCTCATTTTCCAGATAAACTCCACAGGTCAGAGTTATTACAATCTTCTT
This sequence comes from Taxidea taxus jeffersonii, assembly GCA_003697995.1. NCBI lineage: Eukaryota > Metazoa > Chordata > Mammalia > Carnivora > Mustelidae > Taxidea > Taxidea taxus. The sequence continues at coordinate 65,399 of ML108611.1, forward strand.
TCATACCAACTAGCTGACAATTACTTGAATTAGACATTGCTTTTACTATTATTCAATTGCATATTTTTTATCAGCCTCTGTCCTTATTACTTTAATGACAGCTTCATTTTTTGTCATTAATTTTTATGGTACTTATGAATTATTTTTAGGGACAACTATTATTTATTTGTGGGGGATTTAACATGAGTAGTAGAAATGGTATATGCATATCATCTGAAATTTTATGCAATTTATTCCAATTAGATGGTGTTATCAATATTTGGTAATAACTCCAAGTACATGTTTTTATCATGTGTTTGAACTTTGAATGTTATTTAGCAGGAACATTTATATTTAAAACAATCAGAAGCAATAATAGTTTTGTTTATTTATTTATTTATTTATTTGGACTCTCCAGTTGTTTTATAATTTTAGGCTCTGACGGTTCAAAAATGGCATGAAAATTATCCTTTATAATTTAATATTTGACATTCTATAAGAAAACTCATTCTTCTACCCATTGAGGTAAATGCCAATAATATTTATACCTAGAATTTTGTGGCCATTTAAGATTGTTGTTAAAAAAAAAACAGTAGCTCTGGGTTGCTTGGGTGGCTCAGTTGGTCAAGTGGCCAACTCTTGATTTTGCCTCAGCTCATGATCTCAGGGTTATGAGACTGAGCCCCATATTGGGCTCAGCATGGAATCTGCTTGAGATTCTCTCTCTCCTTCTCCCTCCACCCCTACCCCGCAAAACTCTCTCTCTCTCTCTCCCTCTAAAATAGAAAAAAAAAAAAGAAAGAAAAGCACCAAATATATGCCTATATACCAGGCATCAAAATCATTTAAAAAGTATTTGTTAAATTCATTCAGTATGCCCATCTCTATACTCAAAGCTGTATACAGAGAATTCATTTCATTCTGTTTTATACATTTTTTTTATTTTTTATTTTTTTATTTTTATTCTTTTAATTTAAACATATAATGTAACCCCACCACCCTCTCCCAACCCCCCTCCCCCCCAACCCCCCTCAGTTTGGTTTATGAAATTAAGAGTCTCTTTTGGTTTGTCTCCCTCCCAATCCCATCTTGTTTCATTTTTTCTTTCCTACCCCCTTAGCCCCCACCCCTGTTGCATCTCCACTTCCTCATATCAGGGAGATCATATGATAGTTGTCTTTCTCTGATTGACTTATTTCACTAAGCATAATACCCTCTAGTTCCATCCATGTCGTCACAAATGGTAAGATTTCATTTCTTTTGATGGCTGCATAGTATTCCACTGTATATATATACCACTTCTTCTTTATCCATTCATCTGCTGATGGACATCTAGGTTCTTTCCATAACTTGGCTATTGTGGACATTGCTGCTATAAACATTCGGGTACACGTGCCCCTTCGGATCACTACATTTATATCTTTAGGGTAAATACCCAGTAGTGCAATTGCTGGGTCATAACGTAGCTCTATTTTCAATTTTTTGAGGAACCTCCATGCTGTTTTCCAGAGTGGTTGCACCAGCTTGCACTCCCACCAACAGTGTAGAAGGGTTCCCCTTTCTCCACATCCTCGCCAGCATCTGCCATTTCCTGACTTGTTCATTTTAGCCATTCTGACTGGTGTGAGGTGGTATCTCATTGTGGTTTTGATTTGTATTTCCCTGATGCCCAGTGATGTGGAGCACTTTTCATGTGTCTGTTGGCCATCTGGATGTCTTCTTTGCAGAAATGTCTGTTCATGTCCTCTGCCCATTTCTTGATTGGATTATTTGTTCTTTGGGTGTTGAGTTTGCTAAGCTCTTTATAGATTTTGGGTACTAGCCCTTTATCTGATATGTCCTTTGCAAATATCTTCTCCAATTCTGTCAGTTGTCTTTTGGTTTTGTTGACTGTTTCCTTTGCTGTGCAAAAGCTTTTGATCTTGATGAAGTCCCAATAGTTCATTTTTTCCCTTGCTTCCCTTGCCTTTGGTGTTGTTCCTAGGAAGAAGTTGCTGCGGCTGAGTTCGAAGAGGTTGCTGCCTGTGTTCTCCTCAAGGATTTTGATGGATTCCTTTCTCACTTTGAGGTCCTTCATCCATTTTGAGTCTATTTCCGTGTGTGGTGTAAGGAAATGGTCCAATTTCATTTTTCTGCATGCAGCTGTCCAATTTTCCCAACACCATTTGTTGAAGAGGCTGTCTTTTTCCATTGGACATTCTTTCCTGCTTTGTCGAAGATTAGTTGACCATAGAGTTTAGGGACTATTTCTGGGCTCTCTCTTCTGTTCCATTGATCTATGTGTCTGTTTTTGTGCCATTACCATACTGTCTTGGTGATGACAGCGTTGTAGTAGAGCTTGAAGTCTGGAATTGTGATGCCACCAACTTTGGCTTTCTTTTTCAATATTCCTTTGGCTATTCGAGGTCTTTTCTGGTTCCATATAAATTTTAGGATTATTTGTTCCATTTCTTTGAAAAAATTGGATGGGATTTTGATAGGCATTGCATTAAATGTTTTATTTTTTTATTTTTTTAAAAGATTGTATGTATTTATTTGACACAGAGAGAGAGGTCACAAGTAGGCAGAGAGGCAGGCAGAGAGAGAGGAGGAAGCGGGCTCCTTGCTGAGCAGAGAGCCCAATGTGGGGCTCGATCCCAGGACCCTGAGATCATGACCTGAGCCAAAGGCAGAGGCTTTAACCCACTGAGCCACCCAGGTGCCTGCATTAAATGTTTTATGCTTTTAAAATTATTTCATCAAAATTATTCCACAAATCCACTAGAACACCTTCTGAAATTTATATATTGACAGACATTTTACACAATAAAGTCAAAGTAAATTTTAAATATTTGGTCTTGCAATTATGTTTGCACTTTGCAAAAATGGGCTTTGGAGCAGTGGTTAACTTCCCACTCCATACCCCATACCTGGAGAAGAGCTGGTTCCCCTGCATGTTGTCTCAATCATTGCCTTTGAGTAACCCTGGGAATAATGACTTGAAACCCCTACATTTGTACCAGCAATCAATTCAGATTCAAAAGGAAAAAACTTTTCACTGAATTATACCACTTAATGATACTGCACTTTAGCTTGAAAAATAATATAGCCAGCTATATATGAAAATCCTCAGTATTTTAAAACATGCAAACATATGTACATATACATGGTCTAATTCTACAAACTCCATTATATTGATTGTCCTTTTTTGAAATAGGGCCTAGGATTATAATGGGGAGCTAGTGCTGGCAATGGCTTTCTCTACTATTCTGCTGATTCCAGGGGCAGTCACAGTTTTGAATACAAAACTTAAGATTTATATTTTTTTGTTTATATGACTGTCTAGGCATTGTTATGCTAGCAAATGTTTAATGGCCTGTATGCAAGTGTATATCTTAAGTTTATTGAGATTTTTTCTTATATGATGTATGTATAGCACATATTAAGAAAAAAAAATGTACTCTTTAGGGCCACCTGGGTGTCTCAGCCAGTTAGGTGTCTGACTTGATTTCAGCTCAGGTCATGATCTTGCAGTCATCTCATGGTGAGATAAAGCCCCATGATGGGTTCTCTGCTGAGCATGGAACCTGCTTAAGACTCTCTCTCTCTCCCTGTCCCTCTGCTGCCCCACCACTCACACTTTCTGTCTCTCTCAAAAAAATACTCTTTCCTGTAAATTCCATACAGCCAGTTGATTCTCACAGAATGCTTTCACTGAGTTTTTTCAATTTTCGTAAACATGAAGCATATGATTACAATGATTAATGAGTGTAATTCTAACGTGAGTAGTGGTTGGTATTTTGCTTACATTAATATGTAAGAAGGAAATGAAATAATTACGATATACTTAACTTATTCTTCAGTGATATGAAAGATATTTTTTTCTGAATCAGAGATGATTTTTGAGTACTGGAAGACTATTTCCTCAATTTACTGTGTTATGTAAAATGTAATACCTATATACACAACAAACATTTATGTTTAATCTGCATTATTAACAGTCCCTCAATCTCATTCTTAGGCCTGGACATTCAAATAATAACAAATTAAAACCCGATTTATGACATTTATTTATTTCCATCATAAAATCCACTCATTTTGGCCCATTTCAAGACACCAGGGTGAAATTATTGAACAAATATTTCCACTTTACAGATAGAATACACACATTAGGTTATCTATTATATCATCATCAAAATCCCATTTTTTAAAATCCTACTTAACTATTTCAGACTTTTTTTTTCATATCTTGGTAACACTTGAAATTGTACCATATAGCCCAATGATAAAAAATGCTTTTTAGTGTTTTCTCCTGCATTTTTCAGTCTTTAACATATTGCTTGCAGAGTTTTGCTAAATGTGGTAATCCTACACACCTGCTCTCTGTGGGTTTCCTAGAATGATAGAATAAGTATATTTTGATATTCAGGGCATGTAAGTTGTTTAGGCTCATAATTGTTTTTAACAGGCTTCTATCTTCAAAACCACAGTTGGTTACTACACATGGCAAACCAAAGAGTACGGCCAATAAAAATTAGGGATTTATAGGTTTGCAATAAATGAAGCTTTATTAAATATAAATAATGACTAGCTTGTCTTTTTAAATTTTGCAACATTCTATGTAACAGTTACTATCCTGCTTGTCATCACTCTGTAATGATTTAGAGTACAGTCTGACAGCTGTAAGCTACCAGAATAATGCAACAGTAAAATGTTTTTTTGTTTAAAGATTTTATTTTGGCAAAGGTTTGTTTATATAGGAACTTCTGTTTAAAGCAGTCAGTAAGGAAGGCATTTCTTTTTATGACAGGAATGATCTGGCTTGTGCCAATCTGATCTTTGCTTTGTGTCACCTGCTTTGATAGTCATCAACCTCGAAGGAAATCCAGCTCTGCCTGGGCACATGTAGGCAAAATAAATGCATGTTGAAGTGACTCTTCAGGAATTTTCTGGCAAACTAATTGGAAAATAGAAAACAGTTCACCCTAGGACTGAGTTATATGGAGTTATCCTTTTTTTTTTTTTTTTTTTCAATTTAATGGGTATTTGTTAACACTGGATAGCTTCATCTGCCCTTATGGAAATGAAAATGTAAACTTCTGGCTTTTGTGATGAGATAAATGAGGATGAGAATTATTTTTAAAAAACTCAAAATTTGATATCGAGAATTAATATTTTAGAAGTCCAAAGCTTGGCATTTACCATGGTGAACTTATTCCTCCTTTCCTTCTTTTACAAATCCTTACCTTGGGCATGTAAGAAGAAATGTTGCCAGGTTTTGAGAAAGTTCAATGATTATTTAAATCTAAGTTTAATGTGGATTCACTTTAAATGAATCTGTTTTTCCAAGGATGTTTTCTCTAAAATCTAAGCCCATCTGTATTTTAAGAGGAAAATCCTTGCATGTATTTCAAATTCTTCTATAAACATAACATTAAAGTATACCATTGCAAAGACCATGGAGCCAAAAAGTATATGAATTCCTTTTTCAAAAAGGTTTTGGGGATGTAGTGTAAACAAATATGATTCCAAAATATTTGGAAGTTTAGAAAAAGAAAAAAAAAGCTTCATCCAGCTACTCAGACTTTTATTATATATTTTATTTTGTCCTCTCTTACTATTTTTAACTTTCTCTATACTTATTCTGTAAGCACTCCTTAAACTGGTGTTTTAAAAAGCAGCTGCCTCTTTTCAGTCTTTTCTAAAACAATATGCCATGTTACTAACTTGGTTGGGAGGAGTGGAAATCTATAGAAAAATCAAAATTCACAATCATGGGGTCCAAAGAGCTTATTGCATATGTAGGTCATAATTTTAGAAAGAAATTGAAGATAAACAACTAAACATTAAAAATGTGGGCATTTGCCAAATATTTGAAGTCAAAGCTATTCAATGAATATTTTTATAAGTTTATGCTGTGTCCAAAAGTTTACTTCAATAATTAAGGGGAGGTGCGCCTGGGTGGCTCAGTGGGTTAAAGCCTCTGCCTTCAGCTCAGGTCATGATCTCAGGATCCTGGGATCAAGCCCCGCATTGGGCTCTCTGCTCAGCGGGGAGCCTGGTTCCTCCTCTTTTCTCTCTCTGCTTGCCTCTCCACCTACTTGTGATCTCTGTCAAGTAAATAAATAAAATCTTTTAAAAAATAATTAAGGGGAAATGTTTGTAAAAAGGATGTATTTTCCCTTTATGAAACTAAACTTGTTTTTTAGAAGTCTGATGACATTAACTTTGTTTTATTTATTTGAGAGAGTGAGAGCATGAGAGGGGGAGGGTCAAATGGAGAGGCAGATGCCCTGCTGAGCAGGGAGCCCAATGTGGGACTTGATCCGGGGACTCTAGAATCATGACCTGAGCTGAAGGCAGTTGCCTAACCAACTGAGCTACCCAGGGACCCTTAACTTAGTTTTTTATTTTTGTGGCCATGTTACAAAACAGTGTTCATCTGAGGTCCAAAATGTTTCTGTTGGCTACATGAATGATCCAAATTAACCCGTTACTTGTCATACCTTTTTCTTTGGTGTATGTTGCCAGTTGATGGACATGGGAACAATGGTAGATATGAAACTACTCAGAAACAGAAGCCAGGAGCATATCTGTGTCCTATAGACCTCAGCCATTAAGAGGCAGAACTAATCAATGCAATTTTCCAAGACCAGTCAGCCTGGTTTATCCAGAAGCACCACAGATGAATGAACTAGGTGGTGATCTATCTGTGAACTGCACTGACCATTCAGTTTTACCCTGGTCTCTTAAGCTACTTACAGACCTGTGTCAATGATGCAAAGTAAAATGGACAGTTGAGGCAATTATCTGAACAATTCTGGCAAAAAGAAAGCTTGTTACTAAGAAAAAATTGAGTTGGGGGCTGCCTTAATTATCCGTATTGAATTTCTATATTGATCACATTCACAAGACAATTGCTTGACTCACCACTTCATTTTGCTTGGGTAGACACGGGCTAAGATAATTGAAAGCAATTAAACAGCAGTGTCTGGGGAACCATAAGTGACAACTTAGGTCAGATATTGTGGTTCAGGGTAGCTTCATCAACAAGTATTTATCAGACTCCTACTGTGCTAGATACTGGGAAGATTACCAGTTAAACAGAGAAAAAAACAACTATTTGCAAACTGTTGGAAACATGGTATTCATCCATTAAAAACTTTGGTGAAATGGGGACCAATTCAATGGTGAGTTTCAAAATAAAACAAAACACAACTGTGTTTTAAGCAATATGTTGATGTCTTTCCAAAGCCTAGTGAAACTCAGAATATTTGCAGTTAGACCTCAGATTGGCCTTCTACACAAACATGCCATTTATTGAGGAAAAGTGGAGAGTTACTATGAAATCTTTCATTGAATGAAGCAAACACATTCTGGCCATCCTCCTTTGGAGGTCAAATATATCTGAGAGGAGCTGGACGCTTAAGTGCATTAAATACCCGTGGCCTTCCATTAAGTAAAATGAGTTATCACTTTCCTCCATAGTGACAGGACCTTAAAACCACTGGGTGCCTACGGGAGATAACTGAATGGTGAAGAAAGGATAAGTAAAGAATGAAAATTTCTATACTCATGTAGCAACTTTGCCTTGAGCCAGCTAGGTGGACTAGCAGGCCCTTTAGAACCAAATGATTATTGTAGTGAAAGTGACAGCAAGATTAACCAATCTCTACCTAGAATACTGAGGCAAAACCTATTCAATTCACATTTATCTGGATATTTTTTAAAAAAGATTTTATTTATTATTTGAGAGATAGAAAAATGAATGAGAGAGAGATAAGAGCAGGGGGAGGAGCGGGGGGGAGTGGGAGGGGAAGAAGCCAGACTCCCTGCTGAGCAGGGAGCTCCATGTAGGGCTCCATCCCTGGACTCTGGACCATGATCTGAGCTGAAGGCAGACTTTTAACCAACTGAGCCAGCCAGTTGCCCTTATCTGGACATTTTTTAATGGAAACAATATCAGTGGTAGGTCTATAGTAACTTTATCCAGAACCACATTTGTCTCTTGGAATATACACACACACAGATACTCTGCATCAGATATTACTACATAAAAGGGAGGAATTCAATATTCATGTATATATTCCTTTGGCATATACTCTTTAAAATCCTAAATAAGATGTCTTTCTTTATAATTTTTACTCTATCTGTGTAGACATAAGTAAATATGTAAGATAACACTGCTAAACATTTCATAGTAACTACAATGTTGTTAAAAAAGTGTTAAAATATAAATAATTTCTGGATTAAATGTAATTTGACCTCACAAAACAGTTGAGATTTGACTTATAAAAATAGTTATATTTAAGTCAGGCATTAAATCAAATGACATGTAAAAATAAATGTGGATGATTTCTGGTAATGTTTAATGATTTTGAAGGGGCGACCAATATATCATTAGAGTCAAGTCCTCCAGTGACAACTATCTTTTCATGTTCATCTTTGTCACTGAAGTTTAGAATTGCGTGCTGGCAGGCAGAGTAACCGAAACGTGTGCTAGCTTTCTAATGTGCCATTAATGAAAACTAATGTGCCATTTTTACCCCCTTTTTCCCCAGTAAAAATGCACATACTTCTTCAGGTACTCACACATTCACTCCTACAAACAGACTCACTCCTATTTAGAGCTAATCACAAAAATACTAAGATTCAGAAGCAACTTGCGATAAACTAATTTCCTGCTTCAGACTTTCCTTATTAAAAAATTGATCTATTCCATTTGTCTCTCTGATTTAATCTATGACATCAATCAAATGAAAGATTGGTACTAATATACATATAAGGTACAGTGATTCTACTCAGCTGTAAAGATAAAACAATTGTTACCCTTTACCATAATTGTATCTCACCCTGAATCAACCTGAATTATAACTGAGAAACTGGAAAAGTTACAATTGGCTTTACTTGCTCATTCAGCTGTTACTCTTCTAAAAGATCCAAACCTTCCCACAAATCCTCAGAGGCAATACAATTCTCTGTTTTAATGAATTCACTTGCACCCCACTGAGAATTAATTGCTTTGGAAGCAACCCAATGGTCTGACATGCTGAGAGGCCCACTGGTAGTTCTTTTTTCCTAACAAAGAGCCCTAAGGAATTAACCAACCTCCTGACCAGGTATAAAGTCTACTTCTATTTTCCTTTCTACTTCTCTCTCTGTCCCTTGTCTTTCTCCTTCAGTCTGCACACAGACGCAGACACACAGACACACAGACACATAGACACACACACACACACACACACAAACACACAAAGGATTGCCAGATCCGTGATATTGTTGACAAAACTGTAAATACTTTATTGTATAAATACAACTGGAGGATTTTGTGGTATGTAAACCCATAGGTCAACTTTCTACAGTCTCTTTCTCTTTGTGAAGAAAATCAGCAATAAATTGTTCTTTGTGAGGATATTTAGGTGTTTAAGTCTTTTACAAGAAAATAATTTGCCATACTTATATATAATTTGATGTGCCATCCTGTGTTTTCTATATGAGGTGAAAATCTCCCATGAAATTCACTTAGGGCACCTGGGTGGCTCAGTGGGTTAAAGCCTCTGCCTTTGGCTCCAGTCATGATCCCAGGCTCCTGGGTTAGAGCCCTGCATAGGGCTCTCTGCTCAGCAGGGATCCTGCTTCCCTCTCTCTCTGCCTATTTGTGATCTCTCTCTGTCAAATAAATAAAAAAGATCTTAAAAAAAAATTAATTCACCTATTTATTAATCCATCAGATACTTACTTAGGAACTATTGTAGGCCAATATTTGTCCCTAAATTAGAAGCTATAATGGGAGATTTGCTCCAGGAAGGTAGTAAATAGCAGTATGCAGAGCTATTCAGATACATAGGTAACCCAGATGAAACACAGGAATTGGGTTATAGACGGCAAGAAACAGAACTAAGATACTAGTTGAATTCTGTGCAAAGTTATCTTAAAATTATCTAACTGCCAAAGTTCCTTAAGTGTCTTACCAAGAGGATAGATGCAGCAGCGCTATTAAAACAAAGTTAATATATATAAGGCACAAATAACAAATAGGGAGCAGTCAGTGATAGATACAGCTGAACTAGGAGTCTAAGTTCTAGTCTTGGCATTTCATTATAGAATTCACATCTTGACTTTTTACAGCTAGGCAGAAAAGGATGACTTGCCAAATATATTGTTATGGAAGTAAGAAAAACAAAATAGTTTATCATAAATAATATTTTCTACTGTGCAATTCCAAAAGAAATTTATCACTTAGCCACTTTCTAAAAAACTTTAAAAACATAAATGACCTCGTGCATTCCTAATGATTGTTTCATTAAGTGAGATGAAATATCCTTCAGGGACTTCTACTTCCAGTCAACATGGAGTAACAGGACCAGACTTATTTTCTTGCCAGAAAAAAAATTAAAAAGAAAAAGAAATCACGCAAAAATACTAAATTTCATTGGACATAAGGCAACAAAGGATAGCGATCCCTGAAAGATGGAAAGAGCCCTATGGTTGTCCCCTTTTACTGCCTGAGTAGAGTTTCTAGCCTGAGGAATGAGGAGAGGGAATTCAGGCAAGATACACCTGAAATGAAGGGATAGACCTGGGAACCCAGGGAGACCAAGGTGGCTAGTGTAGTCATGACAAAAGATGTGACTGCTGAAGAGAGGGAAAGGAGGAGGAAGAGAGAAGGAAAGAGATGGAGAGCTAAAGAGAGAGAAGGAAAGAGATGGAGAGCTAAAGAGAGAGAAGCCTCAGAAATCTGAGGATAGTCTCTCACAAACCTTCAGGTCTTCAGATAATTACCAATCAGGACACATACATGAGGAAAAGACCTGATACCGAAGAGGGAAACACCAGAAAGAATAGAGAAGCAATCTTCAGGTCTCACCCAGGGCAAGGTAGAGCATGTCCTTGAAACAGCTGAAATGAAAAATTGCCACAGTCTATAGGTCATCAGTTTGAGCATTCTGAATAGTTTTGTTTCAGTAATGGAGCAAACTTAGCCCCACACTAAATGTTGCTCTAGTCCTGGCTTAAAAAGCTTATAGCAAGAACCAAAAGGATCAAATTGTTTTAGGTAACATGACTACATTTCTAAACAATGCTCATGAATATGTATAGGAACACAAAAATATCCCATATCCAGCATGGTAAAATGTTAATGTCTGACATCTGATAAAATATCAGCAGGTATGGCAATAAATTAGACTTTGACTGTGAAAGAAGAGTCGTAAGACCCAAAATAACAATGCTCATGCATTTCAAGTTTATTGCAAGAAATGTATAGAATACAACAGTATGAAAGTAGGAATATGCATCATAGCTAAAAGCTGTTTCCCAGCAGGTTTTTATAGAAACAGGATCCAATTGTCCACCCTGTGCAGGGGTCTAAAAAAAGTGTGTTTCTGTCTCTGTAGGAACAACCATCATGTACACAGGATTCAAGAAGTCCAAAATGGAATGTGAGTCTGGACATCATATACCCTTCTGACCACATTCTTACTATGTGACCAGCTTCAACCTGCTGAAAGTCTTGCTAAAACCAGGTAAAAAAATCATTCTTGATTTTATCAGCAAACAAGGTTACTAAGCTTGTAAAAATACAAATAAACAAAAACATGCTCTGAAACTTGTGTCTGACCCAAAATTATAAAACAACACCATCGATCAGTTAGCTTTGTCCAGGAATTTCTATCGGACCAGTACATGTCTTTAAATAGCTCAGGCTATTTCCATGTCCTCTAGAATAAGTCATTTTAATACATCTGTCATACAAAGAAGAAGGAAATCACCACTGATACTGGGGAGACAAATCAACCAATCTAAAACACCTAGAACTGAAACAGGTAATATATAATTATTAGGCAGGCACATCAAAACAGTTATTCTAATGATACCATATGTTCAAGAAACTGGAAGAAAGATTGAGCATGTCAAGTAGTGACACTGAAGATGTAAAAAATGACTCAAACTTCTAGTGATGAAAATTACAAAGCTTAGATTAAATACATGCTGGATGGGTTTACTGATAGAATAGATAATGCAGATGAAAAGATTCACAAACTGAAAGACATAGTAATAAAAATTATTTAAAACTAAACAGACTGAGGGGAAAAAAGACTGAAAATAATGAATAGATAAAGCAGTTGAGCCTTCATGGACCTTTATCCCTATCTCACACCATGTACAAAGCAACCACAAATAAATCATAGATTTAAAACTATAGAACTTTTAGAGAAAACATAGAATGTTTTTAGGACCTAGCACTGGTAAGGGATTTTTAGACTTGAAACAAAATGTGATGTGTATAAGAAAAAGATCAGTAAGTTGGAATTTGTTAACATTAAAAACTTTTGCTCTGTGAAAGACACTGTCATGAGGATATAAAGAAAAGATATGGATCTGGAGAAAATATTTGCACACCATATTTGCACACCATGTCAGATAGACTCTGACAACAGAGTCTATCTAGAATAAGGAATTCTTCAAATATAGTAAAAAAAAATGAACAATTCAATTAGGAAATGGACAAAAGGCACAAACAAATTTCTCTAGGATACAGATAGCAAATAAGCATATGAAAAAATGTTCAACGTCACTAGCCATTCAGAAAATACAAATTAAGACCACAGTGAGATACCACTACACATGTTTCAGAACAGCTTTAAATAAAAAATAGTGACAGTGCTGGTGAGAATGTAAAGAAACCACATTAGCTCTGTTTCTTGCAGTCTATACCATACATTGCTGGTGGGATAGGTAAAATGATACAGTCACTCTAAACAACAGTTTGGCAGTCTCTTAAAAACTAAATATATACTTACCATATGACGCAGAAATTGTAATCCTGGGCATTTATGCTGTAGAAATGAAGACTTGTGTCCCCTCAAAAATCTGTGCCTATTTCTTCAGGGTAGCAGATTTATTTATAAGAGCACTAAACTGAAAACAAAATGTACTACAATAAATGAATGATTAAAGAGTCTCGTACATCCACTAAATCATATGTCTTCCACTCCAAAGACTTTTCCATCATATACTGTGATTCCAGTATTTTGTGGGGGAAGAATGTTGATTTTTAAAAAAAAGATAAAATCGTCTTGGAAAGTGCCAGCTACCTGACTTGTTTCTAATTTGAGGAAGATATGTAGTTCCCATATTTAAATAGAACAAATGAAAAGAACTATAGAATGTTGGAAAATAGAGCCATTATGGCTAGGAGACCTGTGTTCATAACATGGCTTTTCTATTACTTAGCTAGACAAATTCCTTCATATCTCCCAGATCCTTATTCCTTCCCAGAAGAAGTAATAAGGCTAGCTCCTGGAAAGGTTGCTGTGAAAATGAAACCAATTTAAAAGGCTTACTGCCCAAGCATTTAATTAAGATTTTTTCCTCCTACCCAAACACATATTCTTTGTATGAATATTATGTAGTACATCATTTAGAGCATGGAATCAGGCTTAAAAGACACTTGGGTTAGAATTGAGACTGTTCCTCCTGCCAGTTGTATTAGTCTGGGATACTTAGTTTTATCCTCAACATTTTCATCTTTGGGAAAAAATAATAATATTACACTACAAATTTTGTAATAAGTTCATCACAAAATGATATATTGTATATGTACCCCAAACTCAGAATCTTCAATGTCTTACCCAGTCTATTCACTTAGAAATGTGCCAGTTTGGATTAAGACTCAACCTTTCTTTGTTGTTTCAGGTTAGAAGTAATAAACCTGTAACATTCCAAACAACGTAAGTAAATTGAATCACTGAAAGTGGCAAATGATTATTTCTTCCCCAATTTAAGATGTACATTTCTTGAGTAGAGATAAGAAAGAATTCTAGTTAGATCTGGATTTTACCTGGACTGTCTCCCAGATTAATACTCTCAATTTGTATTTGACATATGTGTATAAATAAATATAACTCTTGTGTGAAGACTCTGAAGACAGCTGTCCTGAAGGTATAAATCATGGAGGAAAAAAAAAAAATCATGATTCAGGGCTTCCAAAATGCATTCTAAGGAAGGTACTGGAAGGCTTAGCACAGTATTTATATTTTCTAAAATTGCTATCAATTGAGTTGTCTTTGAGTAATGGAATTAAAAAAAAATAGAATTAAATGTGAAAAGTATCTACTTGTATATTGATAGAAACAAAGGAGATTAAAAAATGAATAACAAAAATATAAAATAATAACTAATATGTGTATATATGCATGTTCTTTAGTGCTAACTGAGATTGAATATCTCTGCCTTCATTAACATTACAGTTGTGGGTGAAAAAACAAGATTAATAAAGGGTCAAATATAAGGGAAGGATTTTTCAAATGTAATTCTTCAGTACACAAATAACATTAGAAAGGAACATTTTTTAAGTTATTCAATGTAAATAGGTTTTCTTACTGGCATTCCATGTGCAAAATTTTAATGCCTGTGTAAAATGTTAAAATCCTCAGAATAAAAAAAAAACTGCAGTATTTTTCTTCTTTGTTAATTCAATTTTTATATGTCTAGGTGCTTTTAAAATAAGCCAAACAAGATAGGGTTAATTTGTTTTTTTATATTTAGCTTCTCATTTGTTTGAATTGGGAGAATAGGCATGCTCCCTCAGTTCATCCATCTGAATAAGGGAAGAGAACTCTGACAAAGAAGCTAAAAATATCAGAAAGATAAGTAAAATTTTATATTGAGTTTAGACTAGCAGTAGAATCACATGTCTTTAATATGTGACAAAGACACAGTGAGGTTTTTTTTTTTTTTTAAGATTTTATTTATCAGATACAGATCACAAGTAGTCAGAGAGAGAAGCAGAGAGGGCAGAGAGAGCAGCAGGCATAGAGAGCAGAGAGCCCAATGCGGGACTTGATCCCAAGACACTGGGATCATGACCTGAGTGGAAGGCAGAGGCTTAACCCACTGAGCCACCCAGGTGCCCCTGCACATTTAAAGAGCAATTCAATGTAAGTGCATTATTTGTGTTACTTCTAAGTAATCATGATACTACAACATTTAACTAAAGTGCTTATTTCAATAGTTTCATTGCAGAAATGATGTTTGGAGATCAAGACTCTCAAGGGGACCTTCTGTTTTATGGCCTTCTCTTTCACCATGGTTCAGTGTATGTGCAGTAGATAGAAGGACTTCCTACACATAGGAAAATCTCAGTGTTTGCTTGGTGCTGTGGGAGATAAGGAGGAGATTGTGCACAATACATGTGCATTGCACACACACACGTACACATACACATACGATACCTTAGGTTCAAAAATTTTAAATGAATTAAGAGCATAAAGTGTCTATTCAGCATCTAAAATAGAAATGCATCTGATATGCATGGAAAAGATGCATTCTCATTTCAATAGCAGCAATTTTTAGAAACTAAATATATGAGCAGGACAGATCATGACTAAGGATGATGAGAATTTATTCTCATTGGGGGAACAAGGAAAGACAAGTTATTAAGTATGTTCATAGACAACATATCTTTTTAAAATCTTCCCAGTACCTAGAAATAGTTCCAATCAATATCATGAACATGTAACTATAAGGAAATAAGACAAAATTTACAAATCAGTCATCATAAATTTTTAATGACTTTAGACTGCATATGTTATATATCTATTAATTTTACCAGGCATAACCATCTTCTAGCTATAAATCATTGTATATTATAATAAATCCCTAAAAGTTTCATAGAATGTGGACTATAAGACAAATTTCTCTGATACACCAAAAATCAAAAATAAAGAGACCCGAAGTACCATTTACTGCCTGAGCACTGAAATAACTCCAATTTCTTCAAGTAGATGAGAGAAATAAAACTCCAGAGGAATGGAGGCACCTGAGTGGCTCAGTCTGTTAAGCATCAGACTCTTGATTTTGGCCCAGGTTGATCTCAGCGTCAGTGAAATGGAGCCCCATGTGGAGTTCTGCTCCAGGCGTGGAGCCTGCTTGGGATTCTCTCTCTCTCAACCCCTGTGCCTGTCATCCCACCATCTAGGGGCATGGAAGGAAGATGTGAATCCACATCTTTAATTGATCTCCATTCTTTAATCCTCCTGAAATCCACAGCTTTTTGTCATGATACTACTTTGCAGTTCTTCTCCTTGAATGGTTGGGGTTTAATTTCTCACTTTTTGACTTTGGTCTGACTGTGACTTGCATCAGTGGGCAGTTCTGAAAATAGAATTTAAAAAACGTCATATACATTTATACATGCTCTCTTACAATTCCACCATCATTGTGAAAACAACATCCCAGACAAGTCAGCCAGGTAGTCCAAAAAGGAGAAGAGACATGGGAAGCAGAGCTACCATAGCCTACCAGTTAGATTTCCCAAGAAGAGATCTTTGCCACCAAACTCATTCTACAACAGATAAAATGTAGGAGGCTTGAAAATATGCAAGAATAAATGCTTTTATTGAGGATATGCAAGAATAAATGCATTTACTCTTGTACCCACAAATTTTTTTAATTGATGTCATTTTGACAAAGTTAACTGGAACGGAAAGCTAAATGCAGAAGACAGTAAGTTCAAGGGTACATAGTTAAAGATAGAGGCAAGCCAAAACAGAATTGAAGTAAGATTCAAGAACTCAGGTCTTGATGGAGGTGGAGAGTGTCATCCCCGCCCCCTGGTATAATGGTCCAAAAATAACATTTTTTTAATGGCTATTAAAACACTTTCTACATCATTAGAGTCATCAGAGAGATTCAAATCAAAACCACATTGAGGGGCGCTTGGGTGGCTCAGTGGGTTAAAGCCTTTGCCTTCGGCTCAGGTCATGATTCATGATTCCAGGGTCCTGGGATCAAGCCCGGCATTGGCATCGGGCTCTCTGCTGACCAGAGAGCCTACTTCCTCCTCTCTCTCTGCCTGTCTCTCTGCCTACTTGTGATCTCTGTCTGTCAGATAAATAAATAAAATCTTTAAAAAAAACCTATTGAGATACCACCTTGCACCAGTCAGAATGGCCAAAATCAACAAGACAATAAACAAGTGTTGGAGAGGATGTGGAGAAAGGGCAACCCTCTTACACTGTTGGTGGGAATGCAAGTTGGTGCAGCCACTTTGGAAAACAGTGTGGAGTTTCCTTAAGAAATTAAAAATAGAGCTACCCTATGACCCTGCCATTGCACTACCGGGTATTTACCCCAAAGATACAGATGCAGTGAAAAGAAGGGCCACCTGTACCCCAATGTTCATAGCAGCAATGGCCACAGTCGCCAGACTGTGGAAAGAACCAAGATGCCCTTCAATGGGCGAATGGATAAAGAAGATATGGTCCATATATACAATGGACTTTATGCTTCCCTCAGAAAGGATAAAACCCAACTTTTGTATCAATATGGATGGGACTGGAAGAGATTGTGCTGAGTGAAATAAGTCAAGCAGAGAGAGTCAGTTATCAAATGGTTTCACTTACTTGTGGAGCATAAGGAATAACATGCAGGACACTGGGAGATGGAGAAGAGACGTGAGTTGGGGGAAATCGGAGGGGAAGACAAACCATGAGAGACTGTGGCCTCTGAGAAACAAACTGAGGGTTTTTGCGGGGGAGAGGGGTCAGGGCTTGGGTGAGCCTGGTGGTGCGTATTGTGGAGGGCACGTATTGCATGGAGCACTGGGTGTGATGCATAAACAATGAATTTTGGAACACTGAAAACAAATAAAATTAAATTTAAAAAAGAAAAAAAAAATTCTACAAAGGTATTGTGAGAAATGATTAAAATGTCAACGATTAGGGACGCCTGGGTGGCTCAGTTGGTTAAGCGGCTGCCTTCGGCTCAGGTCATGATCCCAGCGTCCGTCCTGGGATCGAGTCCCACATCGGGCTCCTTGCTCGGCAGGGAGCCTGCTTCTCCCTCTGCCTCTGCCTACCTCTCTGTCTGCCTGTGCTCGCTCGCTCTCTCTCTCTCTCTCTCTCTCTAACAAATAAATAAATAAAAAATCTTAAAAAAAAATGTCAATGATTATAGTGGCAGACACACATGGGGAAGGTTCTCAAAGAGTAATATTTGTATGTGAATTTGTCCCAGGTACCAAGACAGAAGACAACCCTCCTGACTTTAAAACATCTCAGATTCATACATTTTGTTGTTAAACCCTGGCTATGCCTTTGGGTTGAAATGAAGAATTACAGGAATCACTAAGCAATTCTATACCAAGGGCTGTTTTTAATGTATTGTGCTCCAGTTCGTTGGCAAGCAATTTGGGATAATATGTAAGTGGTAGTTTGCTCTATCAGAAGAGAAAATGCCCTAGGAAAGACTCTACTGCAAATTCCATGTTTGGATCTCTGTATAGCCTCTATGTCAGAAATGACGTGAATCAGAAGTAAACAGTGTAAAATAGGGAAACTCAACTCTGTATCACTTCTGTCCCTAACTGAATTGAAACGAACTCGCTATATTCTAACTCTCTACCAGAAGTAAGAGGAACTCCTCCTGAGCAGATGGATGACCTTATCCAAGTTTATATTACCTCTTCAGGAACAGTTTGCATCCAGTAACTGGTTGGTATGAATAAGTAAACTTTCATTTCACTTGCTGTAATTAGGGATGACTATAATCACCATTTGAGAACTAGATCCCCTCTTGGATTTACTGAGGCAGTTCTTAGAAATGTAATGCAGTTGAGCTTCTCTTTTTGCCAGTCTTTTTAAATTTGCTCCCTCTTACATGTTCTTCTGAGAACACTCCCTAGCATATGTCTTAGAAGCAAAGTACTTTCAGGAGAATACAACCCTCCCTTTCTGGGTGAGGCAACTGCCAAACTAGAATTCAGAAGTGAAGGTGATATAATGATATTTATTCTTTTTCCCTCTACCAATTTGTTAGTAGTATCTCAGTTTAAAAAAAAAAAAAGGAGGGGCGCCTGGGTGGCCCAGTTGGTTAAAGCCTCTGCCTTTGGCTTAGGTCATGATCCCAGGGTCTTGGGATCGAGCCCCACATCAGGCTCTCTGCTTGGCAGGGTGCCTGCCTCCCCCCCCCCGTGCCTGCCTCTGCCTACTTGTGATCTCTGTCTGTCAAATAAATAGATAAAATCTTAAAAAAAAAAAAAAAGGATTGTTTTTGGAAGAAGGAAAATTATTCCCAGTAACATAACAATAATATAAATAAGAATAGAGTACTGAAAAGTGTATATAGGTAAATCTAATTGGGTCTTAAGGTTACACAGTATACTTCTATGTATAGTAAAAATGACAACAGTATAAAAAAAGGGTAAATATAGTTAAAATGTTCTAATATGTTAATACTTTCTATTAGTTGTTAAAAGTCCTAATGTATGTTCATCTATAATAATTCAAATATGCTTATTATAAGTTCTAGGGTATATATTAAAATAATAAAAGAATGTAAAACTAATGAAGATAAAGGTAATGAAAAACATTTGATTATTTAAAAAGAAGACAAAATAGAACAAAAGAATAGATAACAGTTGGATAAAATAGGAAACAGATTGTGAGGTGATTGTTATAAGCCCAAATATCAGTAATTAATTTAAATGTAAGTGAGCTAAATATTCCATTTGCAAGACAAAGTTTTTTCAGCCTGAATTGAAAGACATTTTTTCTTTAAATTTCTGTGTGTTGCTTATAAAAGAAACATCTGAAATATAGGAACGAAGAACTGTTGAAAATAAGTTATAACTTTGGAAATACATGCATCATACAAACTCTAAGCAAAAGGAAGCTGGTATAAATGCACTCATATCAGAGAAGATACATTTTAATGCAAGAAATAAAGAAGCATATATTGAATGATAAATGGGTAATTATCCAGGAGTATTTTAACAAATATGTGTTTGTCTAATAATATAGCTTCAAAATATAAAAAGCAGAAATTGACAGAACTAAAAGAAGAGATTAAAGAGGCTTAATGCACAATCATGAACGGAGATAGGAGTGCATGCTCTCTTGTACTCAGGGGATCTGGATTTAGTAATCTGGCAGAAACGTAGGCGTGAATATGTTAAAAGCTTGATAGGTGATTCTATATTTGTCCTTTCCTTTTTTAATACCTACCGTAGAATTACCACCAAGGAGGAATCACTGGAGTAAAAAGCTTATTAGTTATTAAGTGATAACAAATGCCTTAGTCTCTTATCTCTTAGCCTCACAAAGAATTGAAAAAAGTTTCCACTCCATCTTTCTCATACCCCATCTTTTCTATCAATATCTTTTTACAGATAGCAGCAGATAATAGCACTGGAAAATAATCGGAGGGTAACTTCTCGACAACTTGGGAACTGAAGTATGATTGAATATAGGAATATAATTCTGTTAATGGATGTTTTTCACTTTTAAAGATTTACTGAGAGAAGTGAGTCAATGTCATAGATTGGGTTATTAAATATGATATAATAGAATTTCTTTATAGAAAAGTAGGAATGGGGAATTTGAGAAAGAAGGGTTTTCTAATACTGTCAATCTTTACAGAATTGTAAGCATTGAAAATTGTGTGTTTTCGTTTTGTAAGATCAAAGAACCTCATCAGGGTACACCATTCTTTCTTTTTACTATGATAATAACTGAACTCATATCTCAAATTCACTGTTAGATTGTCTATAATTCCGTCTGTGTTACATCCTATGATGTATTTATTTTATAGCCATAGACATGATGTAACTTATTAATATTATTTTGGCTATCAAAGTTAAACTTTCAAACTAATTTGACTTCTTATGTAATGAAACATACTGGGTAAGGATCTCTGGCTCCTCCCAAGCAAGGGAAGTTGCTTTGATTCCCTGGACATTTAAAAAATCATACCTTCTGTAAATAACAGTTAATCTATATGCTGATATCTAGATGGTTTTATATTTAAATAAGTTAGTATGCATCTATTCTTTTAAGTTAAAATCAATGAATTCTGGAACATTGAAAAGAAATTTAAAAAATAAATAAAAATTTAAAAAAAGAAAAGAAAATCAATTATTTGACTCAAGAGAAATTTATACAGGTTAGGTGCTGGCATTGTACAATGAAGCTGCATAAGAAAAATATGGCAATATGGTAGTAGAAATTATGAGCAAACATCTTTCTAAATTGTAAAAACTTATGATTTATTTTTGCTTCTGTAACTTTCAAATATATACCCATATTTTCTAGGTGACTAATAATTGCCTAAGGTGACAAGGTTATATTGCTAAGAAATTTCCCAGAAACAGAAGGCAATACAGTTGTGTCTATACATATTGTCATAGCAATAAGAACAAAATACATGATAGATTGTGTGGAATTTGACTTTTCAAGTATTCTGAGGAAGACATAATCTTCAGTAGTAGGGTGGGCAAAAACCACTACAAATGATTTTAGTCTGTTGCTTAGGAAAACCAATTATTTTTCCGGATGCCAAGGATTAACAATTTATCTTGTAAACTCCTTTACCCACACACACTGCCACAATTTAGCATCCATGTGTGGGTAAAGCATGGGCTATGTGAATGGAGATATCCAAGCATAACATGAGGTATAATTGTGGATTTAGCTTTTCAATTGAATTGCTTTAAGCAATGTTAAAAAAAGATATTATTCTCTAACAAAGGAGTAATTTGCATTAGCAATATGTTTGGGTTTTGGTGTTTCTATGATTTTTACAGGTTTATTTCATTTAATAGAGATTCATGCAATTATGAAAATGTTATTTTTCAAGTACTTATCAGTACCAGACAGTATGGCTAGTTTCAGCCTAGGGCAATTATCAGCTAATTTGGCATCTATCTAGTAGATTGGTTCCCAAATCACAAGGCTTTTCAGACTAAATAGCATTTATTTTGTGAGTTGTTCACAAGTGCTCATCTGCATGTGTGAAATTCGCCTCTGATTCTGGTTTCTGAATGTGCATGCTAAGCAAAATTGCAGGGTTGAATCTATTTAATATGTTGCAGAGTCTGACTAACTTATTGTCTTCTGAAGTCATTTTTAAAGTTTTTAACACCCTCAGTTAGGACTTAATTATTTTAGTAAAGATTCAGATCACTGACTCACTACACTCTGCCTCCGTTCGGAAGCCTGCACCATGAATGGAAATGTAGGGAGATTCTGCAAGAAATTCTAGTTCATTTACACAAAAACTTACATGTAAAAAAAAAAAAAAAAAGAAAAAAACACACTAATCAAACAGGCAGTTGATTTTCACAGGTTAAGAAAATTGCATCTACTTTAGCTATCATACTTAATATGACAGGCCAAGTCTTGTTATATTAAGTAATCTTAAAACAAATACACCATATAATGCATTTTTTTAATATATGATACTTCTCAGATTGTGAATTTAACAGCTGAATTTACTTTCAAGGCTATATATGTATATATTTTGTCCTTTAGCATACCTTGGCAAAGTACATTAATAATTTATCATAATCTGAACAAGATATACTTGTTACCTTTAATTTTAATACAGAATTTGATATGTGTATGCATTTCTATAGGTCTCAAATTTTAAAGAAAAATAAATTTTGAGATATTTTTATTGATTTTCTAATTTTTATTTAACATAAGTTTTATAATCTGTAACAGTGCTTTCTTATATCAGTTTTACCCAAAGCACCCAAAGTGAACACATCACTTAAGCAATGTTGCTACCTTCATGTATTGTTCATGTGTGTTATATACACTAATACAGTTTTTACAAAAATACATACTTTTATTACAATTCATACTTTTATTTTCTGAATAGTTAGAATGATTATGTGATGTATTTTTTATCTTACCACAATAAAGCAACACAAAAATTCTCTCGCTTTATCATTAATCATGAGAAAAATTACTTTGAATTAGATTAATTCTTTTTATTCAGATTTTTAATAGATTTAAGGTGATTCATTCATTAATTTCTGCTTGTTGACCCCTGTGGTCAAAAGTGAGTATTTTTAGGATATCAGCAAGGGAATACAGTTGCTTATTCTGTTATAATGGAACTTAATAGAACTAACTTATTTGCTTTAGAGTCTAACCATTTGGGTGGCCTTTTTATTTTTTATTTTTATTTTTTTAAAGATTTTTTTTTAATTTATTTATTACACAGGCAGACAAAGAGGCAGGCAGAGGCAGAGGGAGAAGCAGGCTCCCCGCTGAGCAAGGAGCCCGATGCGGGACTCGATCCCAGGACGCCAGGATCATGACCTGAGCCGAAGGCAGCCGATTAACCAACTGAGCCACCCAGGCGTCCCCTTGGGTGGCCTTTTTAACCCAAAGATCCAAGTATATTAATCCGTAAACTAGCAATTGTGTGAAAAGTGCATTTTGATTTTTGGCATTCAATGAGAGTGCAAGCATTTCCTTGCTGAATCTACCTGAACCGATAATCTGCTGGTACACACAAGCAGTCGTTCTGGTTGTTGAGTTGCTTATAGTTGGCATCATTTCGGATTGCTGGGCTCCTATACTGTAGTGACTGTAGATCCACTATTCATGCAGTCTAATATTCTCATTAAAAAGTTTTTCCCCCAATTTTTTTTTAATATTTTGTTTATTTATCTCACAGAGAGAGAGAGCACAAGCAAAGGAAACAGGAGAGGGAGAAGTGGTCTCCCTGCTGAGCCAGGAGCCCAAAGCAGGGCTCATTCCCAGGACCCTGAGATCATGACTTGAACCGAAGGCAGAGGCTTAACCCACTGAGACACCCAGGTACCCTGCAAAAAAGTATTTTGATTGACATTTGTCTTAAGGTTATTACCCCTAGGTTTTGGGTTATCTTGAGGAATATGGTGCATGTCATATAATGGCTGAGTGATTCATTCTTGTATTCCTTGATTTATCAAACTACAAATGAGCAGCTATTACACTGGACACTTGCAGACTAGTGGAAGAGAGAGGCAGGCATAAGTGAGTTTATTAAATGCAATTATATATTATAAGATATACACAGTGCTCTTTTAGCACCTTATTTTTTTTTCAGTACTAATGTAACTGCAAATTTTGAGTGAACTATTGCATTTTCAAGTTACATAATTCCTTTGCAGTTTAATGATTTCCGTAAGTTTACTGCCTTTTTGTGAAGTATCTCTTCCTTTTATTTGTATTATATTTACTATTCATTATTTTAAACAAGTTCACAAACAGTTCAAGGTTTCAGTACTTTGTTGTACCTATTCTTTTTGGGGTATAATAACAATAATAATTCTAGTTTATTTCAATGCATTATTGTTAACTGTTTGTTTTGAAGTTGATTTGCTTCATTTCCTTATATTTATGGGCTAACTCAAGTTCTTGTGGTATCGCACTGACCCAAAGGATCTGAGGATCATCAGCAATTTCAAAATTTCATCTGGGGGTGCCTGGGTGGTTCAGTGGGTTGAGCCTCTGCCTTTGGCTCAGGTCATGATCCCAGGGTCCTGGGATCGAGGTTGAGCCTCTGTCTTTGGCTCAGGTCATGATCCCAGGGTCCTGGGATCGAGCCCCCCATCAGGCTCTCTGCTCAGCAGGGAGCCTGCTTCCCTCTCTCTCTCTGCCTGCCTCTCTGTCTACTTGTGATCTCTCCCTCTGTCAAATAAATAAATAAAATATTTTAAAAAAGTTTCATCTGTGCTGTTTTTCTTCAGTATCAGGTGTATATACTTCTGTCTGTGAGTGTGGTATTTGTATTCAATTGTATAATCTTCCCTAGGAAAGGAAAAAAACACCAACTTTATATTTGGGAAGTTTCCTTTGTTTCTTATGCATACGACCTTTGCTCTATGATGATGATGATGATTGATGTTGATGATAATGATAATGATGGTGACATTCTATTATGCCAGTCTTCTCTTCATAATACTTGCCTCTCCATTCCCCCACCTCACTCACCTCAACCTGGTGATTTAATTGTTACTACATTAATTCAGCTTGCTGTAGAAGTTTTTCTCCATATATTGAGCCCTCCAGAACCTAGTAGATTAGTTGGTCATATTTCCCTTTCCAGAAGCCAACTTTGCTTCAGATGTACAGATCTGATAACATATGGATGGCTTATCTAAATAATGATAACATATGGATGGCTTATCTAAAACAGCCCTTCTGTGTCACTTAAAGTATACAAATTCAAGGGACAGCTAATACTCAAAGGCCTAATATATGAAAAGAATTATGGAAGCTGGTGCTGAATCAGAAAAGGAGCACCAATAAATTGTTACTGGGTTTTAGAAGATAAAAAAATCATACTTTTCCCTAATGGAAACAGATATGAAAAATTAAATTAGAAAGCACTATTAACAATGGAGTTTGACACTACTGGGTATTTACCCTAAAGATACAAACGTAGTGATCCAAAGGGGCACGTGTACCCGAATGTTTATAGCAGCAATGTCCACAATAGCCAAGTTATGGAAAGAACCTAGATGTCCATCAACAGATGAATGGATAAAGAAGAAGTGGTATATATATACAATGGAATACTATGCAGCCATCAAAAGAAATGAAATCTTACCATTTGCGACGACATGGATGGAACTAGAGCGTATTATGCTTAGCGAAATAAGTCAACTGGAGAAAGACAACTATCACATGATCTCCCTGATATGAGGAAGTGGAGATGTAACGGGGGTGGGAGTTAAGGTGGTACGAAAAGTAAAAATGAAACAAGATGGGATCGGGAGGGAGACAAACCAAAAGAGACTCTTAATGTCATAAAACAAACTGAGGGGGGTGGGGGGGGAGAGGGGTTGGGAGAGGGTGGTGGGGTTACATTATATGTTTAAATAAAGCTTAAATTAAAAAAAAAATCTGGCTTAGGGGCGCCTGGGTGGCTCAGTGGGTTAAAGCCTCTGCCTTCGGCTCAGGTCATAATCCCAGGATCCTGGAATCGAGCCC
This sequence comes from Taxidea taxus jeffersonii, assembly GCA_003697995.1. NCBI lineage: Eukaryota > Metazoa > Chordata > Mammalia > Carnivora > Mustelidae > Taxidea > Taxidea taxus. The sequence goes on from ML108611.1 coordinate 91,132, forward strand.
CCACATCCGGCTCTCTGCTCTGCAGGGAGCCTGCTTCCCCCTCTCTCTCTGTCTCTGTCTGCCTCTCTGCCTACTTGTGATCTCTGTCAAATAAATAAATAAAATATCTTTAAAAAAAAAAAAAA
>ML108611.1:91656-188876 GCA_003697995.1 Taxidea taxus jeffersonii
AATGGAGTTTGAAGGTTGACTAGTAGATAAAAGAGAATACCACAAAGATTGAAGCAGACATGCAGCGTAGGGCTCTCAGGTATGGGGAAAATTCATTTTGGCTGGAGTATTGATTAAGACCAAATTTTCCATTGAAAACCATCAAGAAGGTTAGTTTGGGGTATATTGTAGAAAACCTTTTATGTAAGGCTGGCAAGATTTTAATTTTTTATCTGGTCAATTGGAAGCCAATTCAAATTTTAAATCACATTAATAAAACATTATACAATGACATATATTATGTAGTTTTATGTTAAAAATATGATTTTAAAAATGAGATAAAATACCAGTTATTTAATACATAATTACATGTATGAAGTCATATCTAAATAAACATGAAGCAGTATTCTGAGACAAAACAAATAACAGAAATAATAGGTATGTATGTGCATGGCCAAGAATTAATAGCAAAAGAAAAAAATGAATTGTCATAAAATATTATGCACACAACCAGGAAAACAGCAGCTGTTTGACCATTTTATACAACGTGGTGAGGAACCACAGAACACAGGGAAGCAATAGACAGTTCTAGATACATAAAAGATAAAAAGATAGAAAGATGTCAGAGATTTCATGAAATGGATTTTGATGTGTTAAACAATAGTAACTGTAGTTAGGTTTTTGAAGGTGTAACAGGAGACTGAACTTCATTTTTTATTTTGACTTGCTCATTGGGTGAATTCAAATAGTTCTGACTTAGAATGAAGACTGCAGGTTGAAAACCTTTCAAGCCGTCTGTGGCTTCCTGGCTTTGGATTCACTCAGAAATAATAATGTGGACTATTTCATTGTAGAAAATAAAATGGAAGAAGGTAGAAAGATGGTACCAAGATAATAAGAGTTTCTTCATTATTCACTGAAGTTTGTAGTAATTACGCTTGAAGAGAGACGCTTTTATACTACAAACTCACCTTTCTTGGCAAAGCCCTATTCTTTTTTGGACCTAAGGCACTTGAGACTAACAGAGATGAATGTGCTCACATTTTGCAACTTCACTGATGTGCATTCTGCTTGAAATTTTATAGTCTGACAAATCTCACTTCTTACAATCTGATTTACTTTACCATATATCATTTTATTTTATCTCCATTTGACAGAAGATTTTTTTACATGTTCATTCTATAATTCGCATATGGCCCAAATAAGTTCTATGAAAAAATAATAGACAGGATCTTCAGAGTTTTTAATTAGGTCAAGTCAATTTTCTCTTCTTAAGCCAAGGGCATCATTATTAGAAAGTGCCTAATGTGATACAGGATTTCAAAAGCAGTACAATCGATGGCTTTTCCATTGTCAGGGAATAATAGGGCTGAAGCTTAATTACATTTCAAAAATGAACAGCAAAAAAATCTCAAGGTACAGTAGCCTTTTATCACAGGCTTTCTGAGGTCAAAATTTATAAAAGTAGAGATAAAAATCGGTCAATTTTCTCTGAATGTTTAGTGTATATTGTGAACTCATCAGTCCTTTGCTGTGAAGGACTGTATAATGTTGTGATAGGCCAATGCTCTGAAGTCATTATGACTTTAAATAGGTAGATGTTATTTGATTTAAAATAACATTTTTGTGTTCCTTTATACTCATAGAAAGCTTAATTCACCTAAAATGCTTTTACCATAGTGCTTTCAGTGTTGCACTTAGTTATATTCCTTTTACTGCAGAAAATTTGAAACAATGTATTATAAAATCTCCTATGTGCACTAAACTGGATCCAACCACCATTAAAAAAAAAAGAAGTTACACTTGGCCAAAATTTAGTCCATTTATGATAATGTCCTAAATTAATGTAATTGAAGGCTGTAATGATAAGCTCCTGCCTTTTAATATTTGTAGTATTACTACTAGTAAAATCTTACATAGAAATCCCCTAACTATTTAAATGTACTCACCAAAATACCTCACTTGCTGTATGTATTACAGATTTTAGAGACAGTGTAGTTACTCCTCTTGTGTAGATAAGGAAATTGAGGCTAACAACATTAAAGCCTTGCCCAAGTTTATACAACATGATTAGTAAGTATGTGTCTTTGTGTGTGTGTGTGTGTGTGTGTGTGTCTAATAGGAGAGATGAGAGAAAGACTTCCTTAAGACTTGAACTCAGTCCTGTGATATTTGTCTGTGAACATTTCATTCCAAATAGAAATCATTGTCCCTTGGGGGAAATGAAAAAACAAATGTAGACTCTGTCTCTGCTCTGAAGGTCAATGAATGGTCAATCTGTCTAAGTTCTTGCTTAGAATTTTCTGTAAAGAACAAAGAGAAACCTATTTGTTAAGTAGTACTGTAGCTGTAAATGGTTGTGTTTTTCAAGCTGTAGAGATAAACCAGGAGTTTGCATGTTTGCTTTACTGCAAAGATTTAATTTTAACACTCACACACCTTGTATAAAAGCTTTATATATACATGTATGTGTGTGTGTGTATATATATATATATATATATATAGGTGAGCATCAGACTCTCCTCTTCCCCCTTTGCTTCCTTCTGACCTGACACTTGTCAATTTCTCTAGCTTTTCTAGAAAAACAAGTGTCAGGCAGCCTCTTCCTTTCATTACTAGAATCATAAAGTAACGTCTCAAAAGTAGATTATACTTTTCCAGAGGAAAGTTGTTACAAATAGAATAATTTTCCTAAAGACTTTGATAAAATGTCATAAAAGAAATGATAAATGTCCATAATATTGGTAAATGTTAATGATTCAAGTTCAAAAAATAAGCACATATGCACATTAGGCATGTGTGTGTGTGTATCAAAATAAAATTAAATATTTAAAATAGCTTATTTATTTTTTAAATGTTTTTAAAAAATTGTCCTATAAATATAGAAAATCACACAAAATTCAGAGAAGCTAAAACATTTGCATAAAAATTGCCATCCTTATTATATGTTTATGAAAAAGACTTGAACAAAATAAGAATCATAAGATGCAACAATAAAAATTTTGAGTCTCATAGTGCCCTTTAAAATACCAAATGCTAAAAGTATCCTTCATCTTACGTGATAACATGTATGAGCCTCTTGATTCTTATACTTGCTCTAAAATGATTTAAGTTTTGGGACGCCTGGGTGGCTCAGTTGGTTAAGCAGCTGCCTTCGGCTCAGGTCATGATCCCAGCGTCCTGGGATCGAGTCCCGCATCGGGCTCCTTGCTCGGCAGGGAGCCTGCTTCTCCCTCTGCCTGCCACTCTGTCTGCCTGTGCTCACTCTCTCACTCTCTCTAACAAATAAATAAAATCTTTAAAAAAAAATGATTTAAGTTTCTCTGGTCACTTAAAGAGGCAAAATTGTTCCAATTCAATAAAAATGCCTGGTGTCATGTGATAATCAAAATTTGAAACTAATTTCACATTAAGTTATCTTGTCTTTCCCAGAGGAGGCTAATATTTGCTGAAATCTCTCTTGCAGAAGCTTCTTGGTCAGAATCACTGCAGTTTTAAAGGTCAAAAGTCCTTGCATGGGTTCCATGTCTTGTTCCACAAGTCATACACAGACTTGTCACATCAGCAGAAAGCTGTGCAGCCATCTTCTAAAGAAGCCTTTCCTTTCATGCTACCCCAGTGCTTTAGCCAGTCTTCCTCTTTTAGTTTGCTTAAATGTGTTCACACCTCAGAATACTGTGTCCATCAACTGCAGCAGACATATAACAAGTTAAATTGTTATGTGCATGTATACAGCTAGAATTACAGGAACTTTTTTTTTTTAAGTAGAGTGCAGTGTCTATTGAAATTTAAATAAAACATATTTAAAAAGCATCATTTAAAACTTAAAAAGGAAAAGAAATATTATACATTGATTCTGTGTGTTTCCTGTATTTTCAAGAACTCCTTTTTTAGTTCTTCCTTTTGTGAAATTTCTTCAAATACCACTTTTATTTTTTTCATCTTCAGAAATCATGCTTATTATTTTTATGACTTTGATTCTTTTCAACTTTGGAAGTTTTCAAATACAGAGAATCTAAATGTAATGTGTTCACATGCACGTGTGTCCTCTAGAGTCAAACATTATTATTTTGATATGTTATTCCCTTTATCCATCATTTTCTTCCAAACCATTTGAAAGTATATTGCAGGTCTGTACCAGACCCAGACTTAGAACATTCCGGAACTTCTCATCCCCTTTCTCAGGCCTCAACTCTTGCTGGGCTTCCTTACCAAAACAGCCTTGGCTAAGGCTCATGCCATTTTCACAGTTGTCAAGTTGTGGACACATAGACCTAAGAGTCCCATGCCTCAGTGCCTATGAGGAGGGACCACTGTGCCTGCTCCCTGGTTGGATTGGCCTGCAGAGATTCTGGCTTCACTATAACCTGCCTGGTGGTGAGGTGATACAACCCGGGAATGAGGCAGAGTTAAGTTTCATGGAATTGATTTTGATAATGAGACACAGGAGCAAAGAGGAAGAAGCAACTGATGAATTTATTTTCTCTCCCTATTTCCACCTCACAAACTAGTTCAAGATGCAGTAGATTTGTATAGCCTCTCTGGAGGTGGCCTGTGCAGCCAAACAACAAAGCTGTGGAACTGTGGTAAGCTCAAGAATGCAGCACCTCAAATCACTGCCCCTCTTTCCTTGCTTCACTCTTCCCTTGCTCTCATGCCAGCATCTCTGAAATCACACTACCCCCCCTCAATTCAGTGTTAGCACATACAATTTTTTTCTCAGACTCTGTTTTCTAGGGAATGGTATAATTGGTGCCAGGAATGGCACTGTAAAGTAGAAGCCCAGGGCTGGATTTGAAGTTGGGCTGTTTTTCATTCTGAAGGCAATAGAAGCCACATTGCTGTTGGTGAAGGGATGGTAACAATCCCCCCCCCCCATGCAGTGACATCATGATGGTGCAGAGGTCAGAAACACATGTGGGAGATCAGTGGCTGCTATAGTGATGGTCTGGTCTAATGCAATTATAACTACAAAGATATGAGTGTGGTTTGTTTCTTTCTGCTAAGGGGACAGTGACCAATAATCCATAAGAGATGGGAAGAACTAATGGATGAATAGCTTGCCATCCCGTGTCTACATGTATTGTAGCTCCATACAGTTTTTCTGGAGATACCCTGTAAGACAGATCAACCAGCTTTTGTTTTCTGCAAGGTATGTCTCAAATATTTAATTCACTCCCTTAAATTAACTTGTCTTCCCTGCCTCACTTTCATTTCCTCTCATGCTTTCTACCTTGCTCTCAATGAAACAGTACCCCATCTATATTTGTCTCAGCTCCTAGACAGCTGTTTTCTGGGGAACTTGAGTTAAGACATCATGATTCCTCAGCAGGCATCTCTAAAAAAAGCAAGACCTTCTTCTGCATAACTACAGTACCAATATCACAGCAAAGGAGATCTCTGACCTAAGTACATATCTCTTAGAATATCTTTCCCAGCTATATTTTTAATATCAGTATACAACCAATATTCACTCACTGCATTTGTTTATTGTGCCTATTTAGGTTCTGTTAATCTAATCTAACATCTTCCCCTTTTATGGGATTGATTTTTGAAATATTCAAGCTAGTGTTTTTGAATGTTTCCTCACAGTGATGTTTACTTTGTGCCTCTATGTTCTTTTGAATAAGGCAAGCTTCCAAAATACCAGAACATGTGGATCTTTATTCTGAGATAACAGTACATGCACTAGTTTGCCTAATTTTCCACAAACCATTCAGTAAATTAGTTTAGAGAGGAACGTTTTCATTTTTGCTCCTTGTTATTTGGCTCACTTTTAGAGATGTGACAGTTCTTTATAAGGGCATTATTCCTCAGGTATTCTGTCAGGTTTGTCACTACTGCCTTTTATAAAAGTCTTCAAATTTGGAGCATTTCTTAGTCTTTTGTGGAAAATTTACTGTCCTTTTCACAGTACCAAATTCAGGCTGTGTTCTAGAGAATAGCTTTTTAAATTGTGCTCCATTTATTGGCTACTATACTTTTTTCTTTCTTTCAGGTTGCAGAATCTAACGGAAAACTCTTTTGTGTTGATAGATCAACTTATATTCTCTCCATTGTTGTGGGTTAATATTTTAGTTGCAATTAATTTACTACCATCTAATGAGCTTTCAAAAAGGAAAGGTTAAGAATATCATTTATAAAAATGTGACCTGAAAGTTGTACTTTTCACATCTGCTTGCATCATTTGGCACAAACTTAATCAATGGCCATACATAGCTACAATGGAGCCTGAGAAGGTCATTCTCCAGCTGGAGAATATTGTGCAAGAAAAGCCAAATTGTTCTGTTGCAAAAAGGAAGAATGAATCATGGAATGATTAGTGTCTTAGTAACACAGTTTCTCCTAAATTTCAGTGGCCTTCAGAGCATGTTTAAGGATCTTAAAAGTGTTTACATTTGTTATCTTCTCTAGTTTGTGGATGCCAGTTGTCCTAGGATCAATTTGTGTGTCCTCTCTACCATATTCTTTCTAATTAACTAAGTCATGTCATCTCTTATTTCTGACTTGACAGTGAATATGTTAAAGTTTTCTTTAATGACAGCACCATAAATGGAATGTTTGTGTTCTTCACAAAATCATATGTTAAATCTTAATGTCCAATATGATGGTATCTGGGAAATAGCAACTCTGTAATTTGGTCTGATATTTTTCATAATTCTCTAATTTGTTCCTTTGGGATTTCATTTTTTTTCTTACTCCAGACTCACCATTTCATCTCATTTTGTTGTTTTATCATCTTACTTAGACCTCTAGGTTTAGTGAACTTCTTTCTTTTTTTTTTTTTTAATTGTATTTCTTTGACAGCGAGAGAGAGCACAAGCAGAGGAAGCAGCAGGCAGAGGGAGAGGGAGAAGCAGGCTCCCCACTGAGCAGGGAGCCCAATATGGGGCTTGATCCCAGGACCCTGGGGTCATGACCTGAGCTGAAGGCAGACGCTTAACTGACTGAGCCACCCAGGCACTGCTTTCTTACTAAGCTTCTCTTCAGAGTTTCATCCATGGAAATTTACTTTTTTTTCTTCCATCATTGTATATTTTCTTTTGCATTGGTCTGTTTTGTCATTTTAAAACAAAATGAAATCGCCTAATTTGAAAATTTATTTTACCTTTAAAGATATTAATTCTTATACTTGCATTATGCCACACACTTTCTTTTTAATATTTTCAAGATTAATATGTTAAGCTTTGTTCAGATCTTCAAATTACTCTGATGTAATGTGTGTATATCCCACATGATATGCTTCCCAGTGTAACTGAGAACTCCTTACTCCCTGAGTAACAATTTGGATATTGAGTGTTGTGTTACGTGTTGTATGCCACTGTGAAGAAGCAGGGGTAAATATAGGGGAAAAGATCAGCCAGTGCTGTGTGCAGTCCTTTCTAGAAGTGTTGAATAATGATGTAGTAGGCTGAATTATGCCCCTCCCAAATTTTCATTGGAGAGTTAGGAGAATTAGGTTGAAGTCCTAACACTGTTGCTCAGATTGTGGCTATATGTGGAGATAGGGTCCTTAAAGAAAAAACTAGGTAAAAATGAATCCACTAGGGTATGCCCTAATCCAAAATGACTCTTGTCCTTACAAGAAGATATTATGACAAGGCACACAGAGAAGAAAGACTATGTGAAGACAGAGAAGGCCACCATCTACAAAGCCAAAGAGAGAGGGCTCGGAAGAAACAAAGCCCGGGACACCTGGATCTCAAACTTCTAGCCTCCAGAATTTTAAGAAAAATTTCCACTGTTGAAGCCACCAGGTTGTGGTACTTTGTTTTGGCAGTCCAGCAAACTAATACAAATGCTTTCTGGTTTCTCTTCGGAGGTTACATGTATGAAATATCCAGTGGATTGTTTAGTCAATCATACTGGGTAAATTATCTCCCTGTGAATATGTACAATCTTGTGGTTTAGAAATTCAACTCAATTCACTATGGAAGAATGAAAAAATGATTTTTTTCTTGCTTCTGATAAAATGCTCATATCCTGTCACAGGAACACCTAATACAAAAGATTTTTTGAATCTATCTTGGCCTGCCAACTCTTCCATTGTGCATGCTTATGTTTAAATTCCAGCATATCAGTTTTAATATTCAGAGATGCAGCTCTTCTCAGAATTAAATGCGTAGCCAGGGTGGACTCCTCTATTCTCTCTCATGCGCATGCTCTCTCTCTCTCTCTTTTTTCTTAAATTTCTTAAGTTTCACATTGTAATCTCATTTCATTACTTCATTGATTGCTACCTTTAAGGCTTTCTTCATTTAATTAGTCTTAGTCTCTTTAGTCTCTTGGAGCTGTTACAACAAAATACCACAGACTGGATAGATTATATATAACAAAAGTTTTTTTCTCATCCCCTGGAAACAGGGAAGTCTAAGATTGAGGAGCCAACATGATTGTGTTTTGGTGAGGATTCTCCTCCTGGTTCATATAGCTGGCACTTTCTTGCTTTATACTCAGGTGGTGGAAGGGGCTGGGAAGCTCTGTGGAACTTCTGTTATAAGGGCAATCATACTAACCATGAGGGCTCCACCCTTGGGGACTAAGCTCCTCCCAAAGACCCTGCCTCTTCATACCATCATTTTGGAGATTAGGATTTCAACACATGAATAGGGGTGGGGGCTGAGCACAAACCATTCAGACTATAACAATTATGCTTGTATTTTAAAATGGTAGAAACAGGGAGCATCTTATAGAATTCAACCAGAAATAAGCTAGATGTCACATTTAAAATGTAACTTTATTGCATTTAAATCTTTACATATTAGTTACTTATGCTGCAATTAATAGCAAATATTAGTTGACTTCAATTTTGCCATCTAGAAATTTGCTATGATTGGACATGATGGAGTAGCTACTATCTCTTTCAAATTTCTCCAAAGGGAGTGAACTGATACTTATTTTTTTTTCTTTCCAGGAAACAGTTGTTCAAAATCATTTTACTGACTTTAGAATTACATTTAAACTTAAACTAGTGGATTTAATAAACATTTTTATGTTGTCAGTACTGATGACAGTGTTTTTCCCCAGTGGAAGTCATTTTTTACAGTCAGGGCTGACCCGATATCCTTTTTTCTTTATCACTTTCCACCTCCATAGCTTATTCAAAGTTACAAGCACTACTACTTCTCAGTTTCAGGTCAAGCAGCTCCACCAAAAAACAGTATATCCTATTAAACCACCCTTTCTGGGTCATTGCTTCTGCAGGCTTCCTGCACTCCAAGTGTTTGCAATTTCACTGAAATGACGTAGAAAACTTGTCCATGTGATCAGCCTGGAATCTTTATAAAAGGAACATCAAACACCCCTCACAGGTAGTCTTAACTATTAACAGCAATATCCTCGCTACACTTCTTGCCTCAGGTGGTACTCAGATGTTGGTAAAATATCCCCCGAAAGAGAATCCTTGAGTTGTCAATGAAAGCAGGAAGTTTTTAACCTGTTTGTGTGACCAGGTAATTTTCTCTGTATTATTATTTAGAGGCAGAGTATTTGGAAGTATTTTGCTCACTAGAGCAAGTCTAGAGTTCTGGGAGAAATTGCTCACACTTTTTGCAAATTAGGTAAGCAATACATACATGTAAGCAATACAATCATTCACATGATTTTTTTTAAAAGATATATTTATTTTAGAGAAAGATAGTGGGAGTGGGAAGAGGAGCAGAGGGAGATGGAAAGAGAGAAACCCTTGGGACGCCTGGGTGGCTCAGTTGGTTAAGCAGCTGCCTTCGGCTCAGGTCATGATTCCAGCGTCCTGGGATCGAGTCCCAAATCGGGCTCCTTGCTCGGCAGGGAGCCTGCTTCTCCCTCTGCCTCTGCCTGCCTCTCTGTCTGCCTGTGCTTGCTCTCTCTCTCTCTCTCTAACAAATAAATAAATAAAAAATCTTAAAAAAAAAAAAAAGAAAGAAAGAGAGAAACCCGAGCAGACTTAGAGCCAAAGATGGGCATGACATGGGGCTTGATGCCACAACCCTGAGGTCAGGGCCCACGCCAAAACCAAGAGTGGTATGCTTAATGGACTAAATCTCCCAGGAACCCCAGTTAGCATGATTTTGTACTGGTACTCAAAGCCCAGAAACAGCTGTCAAAATTACAAAAAAAGATCACATTTTTTGGTAACTTTGAAAGCTGCGAAATTTGAAATGAAAATATTGGTAGAAATAATGACCATGGGGACGCCTGGGTGGCTCAATCAGTTAAGCTGCTGCCTTCAGCTCAGGTCATGATCCCAGGGTCCTGGAATCAAGTCCCACATCGGGCTCCTTGCTCAGTGGGGAGCCGACTTCTCTCTCTGCCTTTGCCTGCCAATCTGCCTGCCTGTGCTTTCTCTCTCTCTCTCTCCCTCTCTGACAAATAAATAAATAAAATCTTAAAAAAAAAAAAGAATGACCATGATTCTTGGCAATAATTCTAATTACTGAAATTTGAAATAGATAAGTCTCTGAACAGTGAGAGATCTTCACTGTAAAATTTATAATAAAAATTTTATTGTAAATTTTTAATAAAAATTTTCCTTATTAAGTAAAGACATTAATAGGAAAAGGAAAATTAAAAAAAGGGAAATGTTTTTTTCTGTGCTGTTTATGTGTCTATAAATTAAAGAGATTTTAATTTGACTTAACTGAGAAAATGCTTTCTAAATAAACTAAAAATTCATGTTAAAATACTTTTACTATTAATGGGAAGCAAAATGACCTTAAAGCCAAACTGGAAAGATCCAAATATCCACCACATAGAAGTGAAAGATAAAATTATCTTGGATTTCCAGCTTCACGTATGTAATTAGAATTAGAAGTTAGAGAATAATTACCTGAATTAGGGTGCATGTGAATTGGCTTTATTATGGTAAAAGAAGGAAACTGAAATTCCTAGTTCTTCTACCTGATTTCCTTCCAATTAGTTGTGCTGTTTGCGTCAAATCACATTACCACCTTGGTCACAGGTTACTAATCTTTCAAATGAGATTTTTACCAAGTCCTTCAGTAAGCTTTATTTCAGGCTGTCATGAATTTCATTTACTCTTCACTTTGGTTTACTTGTCCCTATCTTTAGCTGTATCATTCATGTATTCTGTACAGTTGAAGGAATTTAGGTATACCATTCCATGAGGAAGGAGACCGCCTGGGGTAGTGTAAACAATTGAAGGAGTTAAGCCTCAGAGACTGAGGGAGAAGAAAGTAGAAATACCTGAGCTTTGAGGAAGCTCTTATGATCTAAATCCCTTTTAATAGTTGCCATCCTAGGTAAAATTTTATTGTATTATAAAATAAAAAGCCTTTTAAAATACCATTTTTGTATTCCTGTTGAGAAATTAACACAGTTAAGAGAAACTTAATACATGTATACATTTTTATGTCTACTGAAAAAAATAAGACCAGTTACTATTTTTAGTCCTTTCTATGTGTCAAGAAATATATTGAATGTCTTCATATAAATATTACAATTAAGAAAAGAATCTTTCCCTGCTTCATTTGCCACTTTTCTTATTGACTACATAGAAAATATTCAGTGAAAATTTAAAAATCATAATTGTAATAAAATACACATAACATAAAATCTACCATCTTAATTATTAAGTTACAGTTCAGCAGTGCAAGGTATATTCACGTGTTGTATAATCTATCTCCAGAACGCTATTCATCTTATAAAACTAAAACTTTATCCTTATCAAGCAACTCTCCATTTCCCCTTTCTCCCCAGCCACTAATCCAAATTCACCTTTCTGTCTCTATGAATTTGACTACTCTTAGTACCTACATCTAGGAATCAAAGATACCTAGACTTAGGTGTCAAGTGGAATCTTTGTGTAGGGCGACTGGCTTGTTCTCATTTCACATAATGTTCCCAAGGCTCATCTATGTTGTATCATGTGTCAGAAAGCCTGTGGCAAATTTGCTTTATTTTTGAATCTGAATAATATTCCATTGTGTGTTTGGATCACACTTTGTTTATCCATTAATTCATGAGTGGATACTTAAGTAGCTTCTTCCTTTTGACTATTGTAAATAATACTGCTATGAATATGGATGCACAAATCCTCTTTAAGACCCTGCTTTCAGTTTTGGGGGTTATCTATTCAGAAGTGGAATTCCTGGATCATATGATAATTATCTTTTAGTCATTTTGGGGAAACATCGTACTGTTTTCCATATAGCTGCCCCATTTTACATACCCACCAAAACTGCATAGAGTTCTAATTTTTTCTCCTCTTTATCAATTCTTGTGATTTTCATTTTTTGTTGTTGTTGTTTCTGGTTTTTGTTTTGTTTTTGCCTAGCAACTATCATAATGGGATGAGGTAGCATCCTTTTGCATTTTCTTTTTTTTTTTTTTTAAGATTTTATTTATTTATTTATTTATTTGACAGAGATCACAAGTAGGTAGAGAGGCAGGCAGAGAGAGAGGAGGATGCAGGCTCCCTGCTGAGCAGAGAGCCCGCTGCTGGGCTCAATCCCAGGACCCTGGGATGATGACCCAAGCTGAAGGCAGAGGCTTTAACCCACTGAGCCACCAGGTGCCCCCTTTTGAATTTTCTAATGATTAGTGATGCTGAAGCTTTTCATGTGCTTTTTAACCCTATTTTTATTTTATTTGAAGAAATGTCTATCAAGTCTTTTGCCCATTTTTTCAGTCAGGTTGTTTGCTGTTGTTCTTTTTTTTTTTTTTTTTTTTTGCTGTTGTTCTTGAATTGTAGGCATTCTTTATGTAGTCTTTATATTAATTTTGTCAGATGTCTGATTTGGAAGAATTTTCTCCCATTCCGTAGATTGCCTTTCACTCTTGATTTTGTCCCTTAATGAACAGAAATTTTCAATTTTAATGTAGTCCAATTTTACGTATTTTTATTAAGCTAAGGAATTTTTACTTATTCAGGTTGTGATAGGAGCACTGGACTTAGTGTATTATGATTCTTGCTAGCAATTTAAAAGAAAAGACTGATTCCATTAGAGGTTTTGTGTTATAGATACAGCAGCTAGTTTAAAGAATATATTATCTAAAATATAAGCTAAAAGTAAGCTGAGACCATTAGATACAAATCGTGAATTTGTTTAGTAAACTGGTGAATAACAAAAGAGTAAGCAAGGATCACTTTTCCTATCTATCTGGCTCATTCATATGATGTTTACTTGGCATGTTATGGTTTGTAAGCTAGATTTCATTTTCCTACCTATGCCCCAGGGCAGCTTGAAAACAGATCGTGAAATTTTCTTTTTTAGTCTAGAATGAATCTGTTTACACATTTATTCATTTAATCATTTGACTATTAAGACATTTTGCTTAGTTTGATTAATAAAAATTTTACTTGCTAAAAACTGGTTCACTAAAGGCTAAATTATATAGTATGTTTTAAAAAATCTTATTCACTACCTATTTAAATAAATTGTAACTGCCTAAAGAACATTGATACCTTGTCTTTGTCAGAATGAAAAGTCAACAGGGAGATCCTTGGGTTGAATGAAGACTAATATTCACATAAATGAAGTATAATTGGCAACAATTTTTCATCTGTTAATTCTTCCCATAGCAATCTCAGATACTATAATGTGACAGCTTGGCTTTACAGTGTTCAAGTTTTGTTTTAATATCTGTGACAATCACTAGTCTAACTTGTAATGACATCCTATAGACTTTTTAGTATGAGCTGTAAATCATTTCATGAAGCTCATTTACTCAAATGACCTTCTTTATATAAGACTTTGATTTTGTTCTAAGTATGACAAAAATGAGATTTTATACTAAGTAATATTTTACTCATTGAATAGCACTTTAATTCTTTCATAAATTCACATAGGGAAAATGTGAAAATATTTGAGATTCAAAGCAAAATATCAACAAAGTTTTGTGATTTGTGATTAAGGAGGGAGAAAATGATTGAAATGAAAAGACAATTAGTTAGATCTAGTATTTTTTTCCTATTAGGCTAGTACTAACACTAAGTAAACTGCTGAGGAAGTGTTATTGTTTAGAATACAATTAATAAAGAATAGTCTTGTTCTCTGTATCAATAAATCATGTTAACTGGCATAGCTTTGGGAGATGTAAAACAAACAACTCTTAAAAACAAACATAGTTTTAATGAGCCGTGTTGAATAAGGGCAATCAAACTTTCTGTAACATCTAATCCAACTCTACCTGGGTATAAGAGATCTGAACATAATTGATGAAAACATGGTAAACCTTAAGATACAATTTCTTAAAAATATGTAGATTTTTTCCACACACATGGGCTTTGTGTATATTACCAAATAGCTGAAAAATATTAAATGTATTGGTCTGGGTCTTCTGGGGAGTGGACACTACAATGAAAATAAATGTTCAAGAAATTTATTAAGAAAACTTCTCATGAGGAAAAATGGAAGAAGCCAGTTGGGGCTGAGAGAGTTGTCAGATGCTATGTTTGACCTAGAGTGGAAGGAAAAGGAAGAAAGGAAGGTTAATGTGGAACCACTGTAGACTGTAATGCAAATTTGAGAAACATTCAGCAAGACCGTCAAGGAGAGCTCAAACCATTAAAGTTGCACATCAGAAGATTCCTGTGTCCTCCAGAAATGAGCCTGCCTTAGTCTTCTTACCACACACAACTACTGTTTGGGAGCAGTCCATGGGAAGCATAATCTTCTATTGCTATAAAATATATTGCTCTAAGATTCTATTGCTATAGCAATGGATTTCTGAGTGCAGCAGCCAGGACCTTGAGTCACTTATTCTTCCTGCAGTAGGAGATCTGAGAGCCATCTTCATAGTAAACATTAAAAAATAGGGTATTTAAAAAATAGGGTATTGATTAAATAAATGATCTATAATCCATGCAATATAGTAATATGAATATTGGGTGAATCTACATGTATTATAAAAAATGATGTATTTATTTGTGAGAGAAACAGATTTGGGAAAGAATTCAGAATGTTCTCCACATTGAACAAAAGTATTCCTTCTAAAATATCTATACTTACACCTGCATATACATAAATGGTTTCTGGAGGAACAAATATCAAGTCAATTACATAGGTATTTCTAGGCAAATGGGAGAGTGAGAATTGGGACTTTTACATACTTGTGGGAATGCATGTTTTTAGTCTAACCTGACTCATTCTGTCTTTAAAGAATACATACTACTCTTATGTGTTACAGTAATTAAAATGATTGACTTTATTCTTACAGTGTTTCTTACCACTTATTACTCATTTTAATTTATTACTCATTTAATGTTATTTCATCACTTCTTGTTGTTTACTTTTGTTAGTGTGAACAAAATTCCATTTTAGTATGTTAATCCTAAACTTACCTTGGGTCACCTATTGTATTTATATATTTAGTTAATGATTGTCTCCCTTTCTTCAGAACTCATTAGAAAAAAAAATATATAAAAATGAGAAATATTTTATCTCACTTAAGTTGCTCTGGTACCTCTTCCCCCCCCCCCCCCAAATATAATAAGACACTTGGATACTTAAAATCCCGGACTATTTTCTATTCCACTATTAGAAAATGATATGTTTGGAATTCTTTGCTTTTCCTTTTCCTCTATACATACAATTTCTTGCAGTTTCTAATATAAATAAGAACTTTACTTCCAACACATTATTAGGATTTTCCTTACATTATTATTTTTCTTTCTTTTTTTTTTTTTTACTTTATTTAAGCTTTATTTAAACATATGATGTAACCCCACCACCCTCACCCAACCCCTCTTCCCCCCACCCCCCTCAGTTTGTTTTATGACATTAAGAGTCTCTTTTGGTTTTTCTCCCTCCCGATCCCATCTTCTTTCATTTTTACTTTTCCTACCACCTTAACTCCCACCCCCATTGCATCTCCACTTCCTCATATCAGGGAGATCATGTGGTAGTTGTCTTTCTCCAGTTGACTTATTTCGCTAAGCATAATACGCTCTAGTTCCATCCATGTCGTCGCAAATGGTAAGATTTCATTTCTTTTGATGGCTGCATAGTATTTTTCTTTTTCAAAAATCTTTATGAAGTGCTTAGGCAATGCATCCCAATACTATCTCATTATCTAACAGTTTATTACATTTTATTGTATTATCAATTGTAAGACCCACCATGATTTTAAGTACTCTAGCAAAGAATAAAACACTACTCATAAAATTACAACACAGTGCTCCCATTCACTATATTTGTTTTAGTTTTATAAACACTAAAAGAACATTTTTACAACTATGTATATAAAGATATTACCAACTATCACTCATATATATAACAATTTTTGTAATATAGTTTAAGGTATCACTATAAGTTCTTCATTTTCTAAGTCAATTGCTGTGAATAGTCCAAGTCATAGATTATTTAAATCTTCCACACAATGTCATCATCCCATGTGGACTATAGCACTATTGTTGCAGACATCTCAAAGAGGAGTCCATCCTTGCATTTGGTGGGATGGCAGTTTCCTTTCAGAGCAAAAGTCTGCTGTGCTTCATATTTTTCTAGTTAGATGTTTGGAAAGGATTCAACCCATCTCTCTGATTCTACTTTAGCTGAGGGTGTTCAGGAACCTTCATGAACAATCATTGCACCCTTCTTCTGAGGAGTCCATGACTTTCGGCCAGATTTGACCCAAGGTCCACTTTATTCTGATGCTCAACACAGGATTGTCAGTCATGGGATCACAGGCTTTCATGTACCAGAGGAAAATATGGACCAGCTTTCTTCTTCAGGCTTCCAGCAGAATTGGAGATTTCACTTGTATGTTTGGACCCCGATGCTAATTGCCTTTGGAGAGATAACCCAGGATTTGGAAGTGAAAATAAACCGGGTCTAATAAAGTTATTACCTTCCTGGAATTCTCTTTTTTAATAGTTACATATTTACATTTTATATTTGATTTAGTTTATACCTTCTTCAGTTTACTTATGTGCCTTCTTTTTGTTGGTATTGATTCCTTATTCTCTTCTCTGGCTTTTTTTCTTCATGTACTCAACAATATTTTTACATTTTTATGAAATATAAATATATAATAAACCCCTTGCATTTACTAAATTTCCAGTATGTCCCATAAATACCATAGAGATTCCCTGGACATTTGTCATCAATGAGCTACTTTTTATCCTGATTTTGATGAACCAATCATTTTATTGAAGAGAGCAAGCAGAATTCCAAACTGAACTCACCCAAACTCCACCACTTCCATTGTTGCCTCTGTTCTTGACAACATGAATTTAAAAATCTTTTAGAATAAACCTTTTGAAATGATACTTCACATTTTTATGTTTCTTTACCATCTACAAATCACAGTAATAAAACCCAAGCTACTTTCCATCTCTTCTTTCATTCTTTCTCCAATCGAAAAACTTCAAACATTCATCCATGCTTGTCTAGCACACAATTGATATCCAGTTTAGAAAAACACTTTTATTTTTGCAAATAATAGAAGATCTTTGAGCCTATTTGGCAAGGTAACAATTGAGTCTATTTTCTAAACTATACCTGCTACATGACCAAGTTCTTTGAAATAAACCTCTTAGTTTCAACTCACTGATATTTTCCTTACAGTGTACGCATTTCTACATAATTTGCTTCTCTCATTTCCAACTGTGCTATTGTGCTCAAATTTACAAATGTCAAAGTAGTTTGACAGATTGATTGATTGAATGATTTATAAACTCCTGACATTGGTTTTCAGGGCATTTTTTTCCTTTTGATTTCCTAGTTTCTTCATTTATCAAGAAGATATTTTTCGATCATTTCATAGAGAGGTTTTTATATTTTCCTCTTTTTTTACTTTGGAACTTTAAGCTATAAAGACCTTGTTATTTTAAATTTATTTTTCTGTGAAGAAAATCCTCCCTGCTCTTCCTTTTACCATATGCTTGATAATCTCATTTCCGTCTGTTCCATTATAATTGAAGTAAATTCAAGCCTCCCCCCCAAGTAAGAATATCTACTCTCTACTCATCATAAGGGAAGATCTTGGAATAAAAAGTTGAATAGATTATTACTTATGCCCCTAGAGTAATCCCATCCATAAGGAAAAGAGATACGTAAAACATTATAAAACCATGTAATGTCCTGTAACTGGCACATTTACCGAAATTAGGGAGAAGACTAAGGAAGATATGATAAAAACTGCCTGGAGTGGATGGGGGAACCATCATGGGGAAGGAAATAAGAACAGGTGACATAGAGCCTGACACAGATACAGGCTAAAAATAAAAAATGGAACTACTTTCAAATGTATAGCTGTTTTAAAGGCCTAATCCCTTGAAGCCCATAACTAAAAAGAGGAGGGAAAATAAACAAAAAACAGAATGCTCATTCATGAGGTATTTGCATTCCCTAGCCTCTGAGGAAAGAAACATTAGAGCGATAAAAACATACTAAGTGTTCTCCTTTGAAGAAGTGAAAGACTATTTACTTTGCCCCGTTTATGTTACCATTTTTCAAAATATTTTCCAAACAATTTGCAGAAATGTTTTCAGAACCTATTTATGAACTCAAGGAGGAAACTGTTCTCAACACTTGATCAGCTTGTCTTATTTTTACCTCAGTAAGTATTAAGTTGATCTATTTATTTACTAAACACTGTTTTAAATAAAATATTTTAAAGATTCATATTTAAAAGATGAAAAAAAATATTCACTTAAAACTAGGCAAAATACTTTGAAAATTCAGAAGAAAATCTCCAAAGTGGAGCTTTAAAAAATGGGAAGGATTATCTGGTTTAAAATCATGTCAGGTTGGCAGGATCTTTCACACATTTGGAAAGATTTGCTCAGTTTCCTAATATATACCTCATAATCTGGCATCTCTCTTTATTGTTAAAGAGTTCGTTTGCCATCACAGTATGAACAGAGTTTGATTAGAGAACTATTGATAAATGTGGAATTTCCCCAAAAGATCTATGGTGTTTAAATTCCAGTAGATCTGCAAATCACTAGTAGATTTTTTTATGTCAATTTCTTAAGTTTTCTGTGTACGCTTTGACTTGAGGTCATTTACATACTGTTAAAACTATGCTAGCAATCTGTTTTTATATATTGAATAACAACACTTTTGAGTGCTTTAAAGGATAAAAACACACTAGAGGTCAAGTCTTTGTATCTCATTGACATAGATTACATGGGGTCCCTATATAGGTAAACCATCAGCCTGTTCATAGCTTACTACTTTAAGTTGTTTGATTGAGGTGACAGCATGTAGTAAATTGTACCGTTTCCAAAAACATGTATTTTATTAATGATCCAGCTTACTTACAACCACACAAACTTAAATTTCTTTCATATTCCCAAGAAAATTAATTTAGCTACTGAAGATGAAGTATCCTCTTTCTATGTCTCATCTTTTGAGTAACTAGTAAAAAAGTACTGCTGTTGTGTCTGCAGTTTGACCAGCTTGGTTGCTATATCTGCAGTAGCTCTTTGAGCTGTATGGTGATGGCAGGATGTAAAAAAAAAAAAAAAAGAAAAGAAAAGTGAGGAGAATCCATCTTAATATCTCTGCATTTAAAAAAAAAAAGTGAGGAGAATCCATCTTAATATCTCTGCATTTTTATATCCTCAACAAGCTACCTGTCACCCAACTCATGTCTGCCTTTGATCAGAAGCAGCTCTACTTTTCCCTCTTCTGGTTCCTGCCTTGACTAGCATTTCCCATGCATGAAGCATACATGAAAACCTAAAATGAAACTCTTTATATAAAGAGTTTGATAATTTTATCTAGACCATATGGGAGAAGAAAAGTTGAAAGAAAGACATACTGACCCATTTACACACAGACTCACACAAAGGCTCACACTCACATCCAATAGTCTTTACATTTCCCAGCTTAGCTAACTTTGCTCTTCAATGTCCTATGAAAGTATAAGACCTTTGTGGCCAAATTACCGAGGATTCCCATATGGTCTATATATGAGATTTGGTTCATACCAAGACACTCCATCTGGCCCTGAATTACTTGTCTTTATTTACTCTAAAGGAGAATTTAAATTCTTCCCTACTTTGGATTATATCCTTAAATCTTCTTCAATTAATTTGATGTCCAACAATATTGGTGCTAATCACTCTTTTCACTTTCCTAACCACACATTCTCCAGGGTGAATGGACAGAGGGTGGGGTATGTGAAATGACAGGGCTTGTCCTTCCCTACATCATTTGGGCAGTGTTTCTTTTTAAAATACTAATAGGCCCTATACTCTTTACTTATGTAATATAACAATAATGAAGGAAGCCATTTTGCAGCATAGTTTTATTATGGTTTTATTTTTTAATTCTACTCTTCCCCATATGGAAAAATGAAATTACAAGGAACTGATCAGGTTTCCAACTGGATGTTTTGTTTTGCTTTGATTGTTGTTTTTGTTTTTTGTTTCAACAATAACCTCAATAATTACACCTAAATGTGCTGATATTACAGTTCAGTTTTTCCTCTTATATGCTCTTGATGTTTGCAAGCTCTGAAAATGGCGTTTATTAGTGTTTTACACTCTTTCTTTTCAGGCCTCATCATGAACTGGAATATGACTGTTCACATTAAGGACCTTTGCTTAATTCTACCAAACAGGAATTGTGTTTCTTTTTAAGCCATATCTGAAGTTATTAACACACTATTTAAGTAACATTGACAGTATGATCAGTTGGTTTGCACTTCTCAAACTTTCTTTATTCAATTTATTGAAACTAAAACAAAACAAAACAAAAACATTTCATCCATTTCTTCCACACCCTATGGCCAACCTCAGGTAACCACCAATATGTTCTCCATTTTTATGAGCTTGGGATTTTTTTTCATATTTTTGAGATTCCACATATAGGTGAGATCTTACGTTATTTGTCTTTCTCTGACTTATATCTCTTAGCCTAATTCCCTCAAGGTACACCCAACTTGTAGTAAATGACAAGATTTCATTCTTTTTTATGGCCAAATAACATTCTATTGTGTTTTCTTTATCCATTCACCCATTTTCTTTATCCATTCACCCATCAATGGACACTTGCGTGGTTTCCATATCTTGGCTATTATAAATAATACTGAAATGAACATAGGGATGCACATATTATTTCAAATTAGTGTTTTTGTTTTCATTAGATAAATATCCAGTAATGTAATTGCTGTATCATATGGTAGTTCCATTTTAAATTTTTAAGGATATTCCATACTGTTTTCCATAGTGGCTGCACCAATTTACACTCCCACCAAAATTCAAAAGGGTTCCCTTTTCTTCACATCCTTGCTGGCATGTTTTTATCTTTTGATAGTAGTCATTCTAAGCAAGATGATACCTCATTGTGGTTTTGTTTTGCATTATCCTGATTAGTTACGTTCAGTACCTTTTCTTATATCGTTGGTTATTTGTATGTCTTCTTTGGAAGAATGTGTATTCAGATCATCTGCCCATTTTTTTTTTAAGATTTTATTCATTTATTTGACAGATAGAGATCACAGGTAGGCAGAGAGGCAGGCATAGAGAGGAGGAAGCAGAACCCCCGCTGAGCAGAGAGCCCTATGTGGGGCTCGATCCCAGGACCCTGGGATCATGACCGGAGCCAAAGGCAGAGGCTTTTAACCCACTGAGCCACCCAGACACACCCATCTGCCCATTTTTTAATTCAGATTGTTTTATTTACTATTGAGTTGCATGACTTCTTTATTTTGGCTATATATTAGCCTTCATCAGATAAATGATTTGAAATTATTTTCTCCCATTCAGTAAGTTGCCTTTTCACTTTGTTGATGGCTTCCTTTGCTATACAGAAGCTTGTCACCGTGTGTTTATTTTTGCTTTTGGTATCAGATTCAAAAAATCATTGCCAAGGCCAATCAAGGAAATTATCACCTACCACCTATGTTTTCTTCTAGGAGTTTTATGGTTAAGGTCTTAGGTTCAAGTCTTTAATCCATTTTGAGTTCATTTTTATGTGTGATGTTAGATAGGGAGCCAGTGTTTTTTGTTTTGTTTTGTTTTGTTTTGCCTGTGCTTGTCCAGTTTTCCCAGTACCATTTATTGAAAAGAATGCTCTTTCTGTATTGTGTATTTTTTACTTTTGTCATAAATTAATTGATTACATATGTTTAGATTTATTGCTGTAATGTCTATTCTGTTACTTTGATCTATGTTTCCGTTTTTATGCCAATACCATACTGTTTTTATTACTGTAGCTTTATAATATAGTTTGAAATCAGGGAGTGTGATGTCTCTGGCTTTGTTCTTTTTCAAGATTGCTTTGGCTATTAGGGGTCTTTTGTGGTTCCATA
The DNA here is from genome assembly GCA_003697995.1 of Taxidea taxus jeffersonii. Classification (NCBI taxonomy): domain Eukaryota; kingdom Metazoa; phylum Chordata; class Mammalia; order Carnivora; family Mustelidae; genus Taxidea; species Taxidea taxus. Next base: position 113,845 of record ML108611.1, read on the forward strand.
TATATTTTAAAATTGTTCTATTTCTTTGAATATCCAAATGCCATTGGAATTTTGATAGGGATTCAGTTGAATCTTTATATTGTTTTGGGTAGTACAGACATTTTAACAATATTAATTTTTCCAATCCATGAACAGAGTATATTTTTATTTATTTCTGTCTTTGATTTCTTTACTAATGTATTTTTGTTTTGCTTTGTTTTTAGTTTTCAATATATAGATCTTTTACCTCTTTGGTTAAATTTATTCTTAGGTATTTTACTTTTTGATGCAATTGTAAATGGGATTGTTTTCCTGGTTTCTTTTCCTGGTATTTCATTCTTACTGTAAAGAAATGCAACAGATTTTTATGTATTGATTCTGTATCCTGCAACTTTACTGAATTCTTTTTTTAGTTCTACCAGTTTTTGAATAGAGTCTTTACAGTTTTCTATATAATATTATGTCACCATAAATAATGATAGTTTTAATTCTTTCTTTCCAATTTAGAAAACTTGTATTTCATTTTCTTGCTTAGCTGTTCTGTTTAGACTTCCAATATCATGTTGAATAAAAGTGGTAAAAATGGACATCATTGTCTTGTTCCTGATCTTAAAGCTTCATGCCTTTCACCATTGAGTATGATATTAGCTGTGGGCTTGTCATATATGGCCTTTGTTATGTTAAGTTTCCACTACACTGCTTTGTTGAGAGTTTTGATAATAAATGGATGTTGAATTTTCTCAAAATTTTTTTTGCATCTGTTGAATGATCTTTTTTAAAATGTGGTATATCACATTAATTTGCAGGTATTCAGTCCCTGGAACAAATCACACTTGATCATGGTGTGTGATCATTTTGAATTGTTGAATTTGGTTTGCTAATATTTTGTTGAGGATTTTTGCATTTATGTTCATCAGGAATATTGTCCTATAATGTTTTTGTGTGTGTGGCATCCTTGTCTGGTTTGTATCAGGGTAATGCAGGACTTGTAAAATTTGTTTGGGAGAGTTTCCCTGTCTTCCCCTTTTTTAGAGGAGTTTGAGAAGGATTCATATTAATTCTTCTTGGAATGTTTGATAAAATTCACCCATGAATTCATCTGTCTTTTGACTTCTTTTTTTTTTTTTTTGATGGAAAAAAATTTTTTTAAAGATTTTATTTATTTATTTGTCAGAGAGAGAGGGAGAGAGAGCGAACGAGCACAGGCAGAGTGGCAGGCAGAGGCAGAGGGAGAAGCAGGCTCCCCACCGAGCAAGGAGCCTGATGTGGGACTCGATCCCAGGACGCTGGGATCATGACCTGAGCCGAAGACAGCTGCTCAACCAACTGAGCCACCCAGGCGTCCCTGATGGAAAATTTTTGATGACTGATTCAAGTCTCCTTGCTAGTAATCAGTCTGTTCAGATTTCATCATGACTTAGTCTTGATAGCTTGTATGTTTCTAGGAATTTATCCATTTCTTCTGGTTGTCTAGTTTATTTGCATATAATGCTCATAGTAGTTTCTTATGAGTCTTTGTATTTCTGTAGTATCACTTGTAACATCTCCTTTTCCATTTGTGATTCCATTTACTTGAGTCCAGTCTCTCTTTTCTTGATGAGTCTAGCTAAAAATTTGTCAATTTTGTTTGTGTTTTCAAAGAACCAGCAAGAATGTGTGTGGGTGGCATAGTTGGTTGAGCATCCAGCTCTTGATTTTGGCTCAACCCTGATGTCAGGTCCTAGGAGCAAGTCCTGTGTTGGGCTCTGTGCTCTGCATAGCTGCTTGGGATTCTCTCTCCCTCTCCGTCTGCCCCCCCCCAACCTCAAAAATTAAAAAAAAAAAAAAAAGGAACCAGTTCATAGTTTAATTGATCTTTTCTCTTATCTTTTTAATCTCTATTTCATCTATTTCATGTATTTCTGCTTTTATATATATATATATATTTTTTTTTTCAATTTCTACTAAGTTCAAGCTTCATTTGCTCCTCTTTTTCTAGCTCCGTCAGGTATAAAGTTAAGTTGTTTGAGACTTTTGCTGTTTCTTGAGATAGGCATTTATCACTATAAACTTCTGAGGAGAGTTTTTGCTGTATCCCATAAATTTTGGTATGTTACATTTCTGTTTTTGCTTGTCTCGAGGTACTTTTTTGTTTTTCTTTTGATTTCTACTTTGACCCATTGGTTATTCAGTAGCATGTTGTTTAATCTCCACATATTTGTGAATTGTCCAGTTTTTTTCTTATAATTCCTAGTTTTACATCATTGTGCTTAGAAAAAGATGCTTGATATAATCTCAGTCCTCCTAAATTTATTACAGCTTGTTTTTTGACCTAATATATGATCTGTCTTGAAGAATATTTCATGAACACTTGAGAAGAATATGTATTATGTGTTTTTGGATGGAATTTTCTATAAATATCTGTTAAGTTCATATGGTCTAACATGTCATTTAAGGATAATGTTTTCTTACTGAATTTCAGTCTGGATGATCCATTCATTGATGTAAGTAGTTACTAAAGTCCCCTATTATTATATTGGTATCCATTTCTTTATTAGGTCTTTTAATATCTGCTTTATTTAGGTACTCATATGTTTATATAACAAATGTTATATCCTCTTGTTGGATTAACACTTTATTATCATGTAATACCCATGTTAGTCTTTTATTGCAGTTTTCTTTTAAAGCTTGTTTTGTCTAATATAGATATAGCCATTTCAGCTTTCATTTGGTTTCCATTTTTATGAAATATCTTTTTCCATCCCTTCATTTTCAGCCTGTGTATATCCTTGCATCTAAAGTGTGTGGTTTAAAGGCAGCATATAAATGAGTCTTGTTTTTTTAATCCATTCAGCCACTCTGTCTTTTCATCAGAGAATTTAGCCCAGACATATTTAAAGTAATTAATGATAGGTATGTGCTTATTGCCATTTGCTGATTGTTTGCTAACTGCTTTTGTAGTTCCTCTATGTTTCTTTCTTCTTTTCTTATTTTCTTCCTTTGCGGTTTGATGACTTCCTTTAGTGGTACGCTTTCTGTTTATCTTTTATGTATTTACTATAGGTTTTGCTTAATGGTTGCCATGAGATTTACATATATAACAATTTATAACATTTTAAGTTTATTTTATTTTAAGTTGATACTAGCTGTGTGTCATCTGTCTACTACCTTTACTATATATTTACTTTTCTAGTGAGATTTATTTTATATGTGTTCTTGTTCTTAATTAGCATCCTTTCTTTCAGCTTAAGGAAGTCCCCTTAATATTCCTTGTAAGGCCAGTTTAGTGGCAATAAACTCCTTTAGATTTTGCTTACCTGGAAAACTCTTTATATCTCCTTTAATTCTGCCAGGTAGAGTATTCTTCGTCAGAATTTTTTTCTTTCAGCCCTGACTATATTGTGCCATTCCCTTCTAGCAACAGATTTTGTGCTGAAAAACTACATAACAAGTTGTTCTTATCTTGCTACATTTAATGTTTTCTTATTGTCTTTAACTTTTGATATTTTAATAATAATGTATCTTGATTTGGGTCTCTTTGGATTCAGCTTTGGATGTTTCTTTGATTCCTGGATGTAGATGTCTGTTTCCTTCCCCAAGTTAGGGAAATCTTCTACCATTATTTCTTCAAATAAGATTTCTGCCCCTTTGTCTCTGTCTTCTTCTGGGAGTCCAGTAATGTGAATGTTAGTCTGTTTGATGTAATCTTTTTTTTTTTAAGATTTTATTTATTTATTTGTCAGAGAGCGCGCAGGAGAGAGCACAGGCAGACAGAGTGGCAGGCAGAGGCAGAGGCAGAGGGAGAAGCAGGCTCACTGCTGAGCAAGGAGCCCGATGTGGGACTTGATCCCAGGATGCTGGGATCATGACCTGAGCCGGAGGCAGCTGCTTAACAAACTGAGCCACCCAGGCGTCCCATGTTTGATGTAGTCTTAAAAATCCCTTAAGCTACCTTCCTTCCTCTCTTTTCTTTTCTCCTTTATTTCCTTTTCCTTTCTTTTCTTTTCTTTCTTTCTTCCTTTCTCTTTTTGCTTTTCTGATTAGGTGAGTTCCACTGTCTTGTCTTTGAGTTAAAGGATACTTTTTTCTTCTTTATCTAGTCACTTACTGAACCCTTCTAGTGCATTTTTTCAGTTCACTTATTGCATTCTTCAGCTCCGTGAGTTCTTTTTGTCACTTTCTTGTATTTTCCATTTCTTATTGAAGTGTTCATTGTATACATCTGTTCTCCCCAGCTTAGTGAGAGTCTTTATGACCATTACTTTGAATTCTTTATCAGGTAAGTTACTATTCTCTGTTTCATGAAGGGTCTTTTCCTGAGGTTTTATCTTGTTTTGTTTTTTTGGTGTTTTTTTTTTTTTTTTTTTTTTTTTTCATTTGGAATAGATTCCTCTGTCTCTGCATTTTGCTTGACTCTGTGTTGGTTTCTATACAAAAGGTGAAACAACAACTTCCCCCAGTCTCAAAGGAGTGGTCTTGTGTAGGACATGACCTTTTCATTCAGCCCTGCCCCAGCTCTTGTTGTCTCTCAAACCTTTGTGTTTGTTCAGCAGCCTTTTATATTTTCAGTAGTTCCCAGTATTTAAGGATGTGCCAACATCTGTCAGTGTCCCCAAAGAAAGGGTTTTGGCATCTAGATTCAGGCTGACTAGACAGGTTCTCAGGCAACAACTTTTAAAAGTATGCAAATATATACAGTCTTGAGTAAACACGTGCATAAACCCCATTGGGCACCACAGCTAGGTGATCTGGAGGTGTCCCCTGGGTGGTAATTAGAAAAATCATGGCTCTAGACAAGTGTATAAGCTCCTTTATCAGAGATACTGGCAAGCTGAAGCAAGGCAGAGGGAAAGAGCCAAGGTGGTGCCCATTGCCTATATTTTTTTTAGAGCAATTCCATTCCCCTAAATATGTGCCAAACCTGAAGCCTGCCCCTCAGTCCAAAGCTCCAGGACAAGCAAAGTGAACTTCATCACAGAAAGACTAAGGGAATCCTGTATTTGTGCATTGCCCAGGGTAGTATCCTGCCAAGAACCGCGCCTATGATTGTTTCAGTCCTGTAGGGCCCAGGAACACAAGCCCCTCTGGCAACCAGAGCCAAGCAATCAAGGGATGTCCCCTAGGCATCAGATGCAAAATCCAGGCACCAGACAAATGCAGAGCTCCCCTCCAGAACATGACAGAGGATGAGCACAAAGTTAGCACCCATCCTCTGAGGTCTCTAGAAAGGATTATATACAGGCAACCCCTAAATGTGTGTTTAATGAGAAATCTGTTCCTCAGGCCACAGTCATGATGAATAGCTAGCTGATAGGCCTCCTTCAGAGAAAGACTGAGTTACTGCAACTACTGTTTATCCCTATGTCCTGAGGTGCTTTTCTCTTACTTTATTTTTGCATTGGTCAGTTATTCTTCAGTTTTTTTTTCAGTTATCTTGCATTGGTCAGTTATTCAACCTTTAGAAAGGTTGCTATAAAGCAGTCCTTACAAATATAATTGTTACTTCTTTTGTCTAACTGAATCTAGTTTGTATATGAAATTCTTCCCATACACTTTCTTTTTTTTTTTTTTTTTGTAAATTTTTTTAAAAGATATTATTTATTTATTAGTTAGAGAGAGAGAGCACAGGCAGGCAGAGAGGCAGGCAGAGGCAGAGGGAGGAGCAGGCTCCCTGCCGACCAAGGAGCCCAATGTGGGACTCCATCCCAGGATGCTGGGATCATGACCTGAGCCGAAGGCAGCCGCTTAACCAACTGAGCCACCCAGGTGTCCCATTTTTACACTTTCTATGATCATTTTTGAAGGCCTTTGAATCCCTTTTGTCAGATTTCTTAAAGATCTCCCTTTTTTTCTTATTTATTTATTTATTTTTTTAGTTATAAAAAGTGACCTATGCTTTCCTTTTGTGTAAATATATTACGTGTTTGAGATGGCCTCATTTATCTCCTCTTGAAAGCTGTTTGCAAATCTGTATTTAGGGAAACTTGTCTATTTCTCTGACTTTCTTTTTCTCATGGAGAGTACTTTTTTATGTTTCTGTTGGGCATTTGGATGTCTTCTTTGCAGAAATGCCTGTTCATGTCTTCTGCCCATTTCTTGATTAGATTATTTGTTCTTTGGGTGTTGAGTTTGACAAGTTCTTTATAGTTTTGGATACTAGCCCTTTATCTGATATGTCATTTGTGAATATCTTTTCCCATTCTGTCAGTTGTCTTTTGGTTTTGTTGACTGTTTCCTTTGCTATGCAAAAACTTTTTATCTTGATGAAATAGTTTAATCTTACTCTTATAAATTATCAATTTCCTCCTTTCATGCTGCTGCAAAATATTACTGAATTCTTATTAAAAATATGTGAAATTGTGAATAAATATTGGTAAGTTAATTTTTGTAGATCATTCTGCTTTTATATTCACTGGTATGATTGGGTTCAGTCCCAGCATTGCATTTGTATTTGGGAAAGCTGAATTACTGTTGCCATAATATATCTAAATCCATAAATATATATCCACCTTTTGTTGAACCAGACAATAATGATGTCAGGGGAAAAAAATCAGTTAAATTATCAACTTCCTTTATAGTTAGAAGACCATGAGTGGCTTTTGACAGATGGTAATTTTTCAACTTCATATTTTTATCACGCCTGTGTCAAAAGGCTTTTAAGGTAGATCTTACAATGAATCATAAAAAGCTAAATAGTCCCAAGAGAAAAAGTGCTCGTGCATTACATCTTTCTAACTCATCAGTGAAACTAAAACTGAAAATTTGATTTATTTATTTTAAATATCTTGGGAGACTGAAAAAATGGAGTACATAATATAGCATCTGGAATTTGTCAAAATTTCAAATATCATGATACAGGGACATACCTGTGGACCACTGAAATAAAATTGTGAAAATGCACACAAATGAAGCTTTTCTAAAAGGATTAAATGGATATTCCACATCTTTGCTATTTTTCAAGATGAAGCTAATGGCAGAGTCTTCTAAGAGATATAATTTGATTTAATTTAATTTTATATATTTTTGATAAATCTTTACAAAATTAGATCTAAATGAAATCTTATATTTTGCCAACGAAATGCTTTTCTGACAATGAAGAGACTAATCATTCAACCTTGCAATCATCCTCCTTGTCAAAATGAGGAATGATTTGTTTTCAGAGTCACAAGCAATACGAACTTTACCTTGGTGTATCTGTAGTGTAAATAAATATAAACAAAAAACATTCAGGCACATTTAAGGAGCCATAGATATAGAAGCTTTAAGAAAACATGTATTTTAAAGAAAATACATAAATGTGTTTACCTTGATTTTTTTTTTAAATTTTACTTTTTTTTTTTTTAATTTACTTGATAGACAGAGATCACAAGTAGGCAGAGAAGAAGGCAGAGAGAGAGGAAGATGCAGACTCCCCGCTGAGCAGAGAGCCAGATGCGGGGCTCAATCCCAGGACCCTGAAATCATGACCTGAGCTGAAGGCAGAGGCTTAACCCACTGAACCACCCAGGTGCCCCCCTTGATTTTTTTTCTAAACACAATCATTGCTTCCACACTTGAAATTTTCCCCTTGAATACAGCCCCTAGAAGGATTTAAGTTCTATTCTTGTGTTCTTCCTAAGGAAGTATGTCCTTTAAGGAAGTTCACAAGACTGGTTGGCATTTATATGGCACCTTCCATTACTTTGTAATATTCTGTATGTCTAGTTTTGGTTTAATGAAACAATTGGGATAAATTATATAACTATGTTTTATCAAGGCAAGTATTAGCATTTACTTCCCTAATAGAAGGGCACATAACATGTGCAGAGTGTGTTAAACATATTTTTTTAGTATATTCAAATATAATCTTCAACCTTTCCCATTTTATATATGGGAAAACAGAAACCAATTTCAGTGATTTCAGATTTCAGTCACAATAAATTGAAAATAGTGTGCAAGTAAAAAAGTATCCCTATGGATGTTTGAAATGAGACACATTAATAATGAAAACAAGGGACATGGAAACAACTACATATTTAAAAATTTTAGGTGTGATCTTTTAAGTTCTTATAAAGAAGAGGAATTTGAAACTTGTTTTAAATGTGTTTAGTATGTGAATAGTATCCCAGTAATAGAAACTTTCCAGGAACTAATAGAAAAATGAGCATAGAGTTTTAGAAATCTGACTAGAGAAATATTGTGGTTGGCACGGACTTTCCTGTCAATAAGGAGGTATGGAGAAAATACTCTGAAGGATTAAAACGAACAGAAGATTACAAAAGTGTTTCAGATAACATAGATAACCTTGTCTAAAAATATTTTTCAATACTTGATTTATGGTATTTCATAATCCTTATAGTATTAGTCCATAAATAAAAATTTTGTGCTTAATTTGATAGTCAATTCTAAAAATGGAAACTTCTCACAATATCTAATAATACATATTTTTCTATAGCATAATTTATTTCATAGTAAAATATTTATGGGAAATCATATAGAGCTCTTATATTAGTAATTACTAGGTGGTAAGTTAAGAATTGAAAGAAAAGTGATTTATAATTTGAGACAAACATTTTTCCAAAGAAAATCAAAAGTTTATTTAAATATATGGTTGTTATGCCATTGGAAAAAAAAAAATGGGATCACTTTGCCTATTGAGTGAACCATTGAGCTTTCCCAATTCCCATTAGAATAAGAAAAATATATACTGCCATACCAAATCATAAGCTCTTAAATATCTTTATATACTTTCATAAGCAATAACTCTGCCTTTCCATGAATGGTTATACTTTCATGTGCAAGTATGATAAAAATTAGGGAATTTTTATCCCAACTAGGTAAATGAATATGTGACACATTCAAAGTATATGCTAATAATGAGCTTGATTATTTCCTGAGATAATTTGTACCTTCTTAAATTATACATTATTAGAAAATTATCAGTTTTTTCATGCTGTAAATTATCTCCTAATAATACATATTATGTTCCAGGTGGATCATATGCATATTTTGAAAATATTATTTTACAAAATTAGCTTTTGTGGACTAATTTTTTATCTCAAAATGTACACTCATTTTTTGCACACTATGTGGAAAAATTCTAATTGCCAAGACCAAAGGTTAATCTGGTAACACAAGCTTCTTAGAGAGTAACTCTTTTTAATGTTGTATTTGTATGGGAAAATAACATGGAAAACTAAAATGAATGAATAAATATATTACACTAATGGTGCAAATAACTCCTCAGGAGAACTTATTTTTATTTTATTTTATTTTTAAAGATTTTATTTATTTATTTATTTATTTATTTGAGAGGTAGAGGAGAGAGTGGAAACAGGATGAGAGGCGAAAGGGTCAGAGAGAGAAGCAGGGTCCTGGCTGATCTGGGAGCCCAATGCAGAACTCAATCCCAGGACTCTGGAATTACTAGAGCCAAATGTAGTTACTTAATCAACTGAGTCACCCAGGTGCCTCAGGAGACCTTGTTCTTAAAGTGTTTGTTTTTCTATTGTTTAGTTCTAAGGATACTTATTAGTACATGTAAATTTAATGATATTTCAAAAGACTATTTAAATAAAAATATAATACATCATTTTCCTTGAGAATGTCTAAAATCTTTCATAGGACCATTTTACTACTTTAAACCATCCATTATATCTTATGCAAAAAAATTCTTACTGCTATTAAATATGAACTTTCTGTACAGTTTCATATTGGAATGTAAAGTATATGCCATTAGTAATTTGTCAGAGTTTCATGATTGGGTGATAGCTATGTTGACAATGAATATGTATGGCAATAGAGAGTCTTACGGTGCTAACCCTTGAATTAGGGGATATTTTGTCCCTAGAATTGGACTGCTTTTCTAATGGCTTGACTTCATGGATTCCCTAAGGTCTCAGGCTTCTTGTTTAAGGACTTTCTCCATTCTTCAAAGTGTAGTAGACACTAGTGATGCACCAGCCATATCTCCTCAGCCTATTTGATTTGGTGGAGTTGTGTTCAGAAATCCCTGGCCCCCTTTTCAATACCCAAAACTAAGTGAATGTAGGAGGGTCTCTTCGATCTGCTTTCTCAAAGGCTAAAGGCCATCCAGCTGCACGCTATTGTAACCCAGAAGTTCAGAGGAGACAACCAATGATAATGGGTGTGGATGGATCAATATCTCATTCTCCACTTGTTCTGACAGAAGAGTAATAAATAATAAAGGTCCTTTAGTTGCCCATTCTGTTCAAGTTTTTGTCTCATTGTTTGGTTTCAAAGGAATCTATACTAAGAGCTATGCAGTTCTTGGTAACTATACTTGTGCTATTACAGCTTGGTACATTCTGATATTTTTATGAAAGAAGAAAAATATTGAAATACCATTGACTTACTCTATCCTAATATATTTATTTTACATATATTGTATCAAGTTCTCATATACTAAAGTTTTTCTCTAAATTTACTTTTTTTTCCCCTTCAAGAACTGGATCTTTACATTTTTCTCTTTCAAATATATTGTTGTTCGTTCAAGCCAATACCAATAATGTGTCAAGATATTTTAAGGCATCTTTCTGCTAACAAATATGTGATACATCTTTCTGCACCTCAGATGATCAAAGCACTGCAGTTGTGGATTTTACCAAGTGATTACAGAACACATTAAATACATAATGAAGAACAGACAATGTTTTCCCTCTCTCAGGTACAGAAGTTCTAAATTTAATCTACCCACCATGCTTCTGATGTCTTTCTGAAATAATTTTTTGAAATCTGTATATTTCCTTTTGTTTCAGAAATCAGAAATTATTAACATTGTTACCTGATCTTTTACTTAAAATCGGTATCATGATACAAAATTTGAAATTTTGATACAGAGCTTTGTTAAAGTTAAGTTCTGCTATAGGTATTTCATTTATACCCTATCACAATCATATAATATCTATCATCTTCATTTTAGAGAAGATGAAAATGACTCTTAGATGGTCGAAATCTAGTTAAGTATATATCCAAACCTACATACTAATAGATGGTAGAATGAGAGTTGTTTCAAATCTTTCAGATACCGAAAATAGTATTTTTTTTCGAAAATAATATTTTTGTAATGTTTTCACCAACATAATAATTCTATTCAGAATTGTATTTTTATATTCAAATAATTTATTTTTAAAGTTTCTATGTTTGATTTTTTTCCTGCTGATCTAGGGAAACTCTGGATTACCTACTATAATTACAATTTAAAGGGGAGGGTGTCAACAGGTAATACCTTCAGTGTGGGGATTGATTTTATATATATATGAACTGTTGTTTTAAAATAACATTTTTTTAGGGGTGCCTGGGTGGCTCAATGGTTTAAAGCCTCTGCCTTCAGTTCAGGTCATGATCCCAGGGTCCTGGGATCGAGCCCCACATTGGGCTCTCGCTCAGCGTGGAGCCTGCTTCCTCCCTCTCTCTTTACCTCTCTGCCTACTTGTGATCTCTCTGTCAAATAAATAAATAAAATCTTAAAAAAAAATAACATTTTTCTACCAGTGGCTTAGGTCTAATTAAAAGGTCATTTATTGTATTCCATACTGTACCAACATAATGAGAGAAAAGAATGAATATATCAAATTATTTTTCTTTTCTCAAATTATTCCTACAGATGAGAATTACACTGGGGACCCTTTAGGCCTCCAGCCTAATAGCATTATTTTAATGATATGTTATGCATATAGTACAGTTTTACCTTGAAATGTTTTAAAATTTTTGGATAGCCATTGGGATTTATTTTGAAGTAGATTATCAGGGTTATAATTTTAAAAATATCACTGTGTATGTGTTTGTGTGTGTGTGTGTGTGTGTGTGAGAGAGAGAGAGAGAGAGAGAGATTTGGGGTTTACAGTTTTTTATTGCTGCTGCTGTTACTTTTGGGGGGACGAGGGACAAAGGGAGAGGGTAAAAGAGAATCTTAAGCAAACTTCATGCCCAGCACAGACCTTGAGCTCATGACCCTGAGATCATAACCTGAGCTGAGATCACAACTTGGCTGCTTAACCCACTCAGCCCCCCACACGGCCCTCTTCTTACTCTTTTGACCACCTGTTTCAAAACATTTAAAAAGGGAATATAGTTTTCCTCAATTCTTTGTTACTTTGAAATGATACTCACAGACCATTTTGTGAGCTCAGTTTTTACTTTCTCCTTTATATGTTCTATTATAGAGATACTTAATACATTACCTGATAGGTAATTAAAAACTAAGCTAATTTATTATATTGCTAAACATCCCTCTTTTTGCCATCTCCCCAATGGACTTGTATAGTCGTCAGTCACCTATTGAAAATTTTCTTTCTTTCTTTTTTCTTTTTTCTTTTCTCTTCTTCTTCTTCTCCTTTTTATTCTTCTCCTTCTTCTAACCTCGTCCAATTTCTTCTAGGTAGAAGTTAATTTGGAGTCAATCTCCTTAGATCGTGAAAGTGATTCAGATTTTATATTTTAATTGCCAACTTTATAATTACATTTTACTTTTGATTTTTATTTAGACACTATTTGTCACTTGTGTTTTTCTTTTTTTTTTTCTCCTTTGCCCATTTTAGCCATGAAAATGCTTATTTATGTGGTCTTCCCATCCATGACAATGATTAGATGTAAGATTTACTCATAAATTATATTATAATTAAAATTCATATTATTCATTATTCAATGTGGTTTAATAATGTTATAAAAACTTTTAAAACTTTCAATATTATTCTTTTTTCACCTAAAACCAATAGAATACCACAAAAGACAGTGTGTGCAATTTTACTCAATAAGTAAGTAAAAATGCAGAGCCCAAGTAAAAGAATATAAAAAGACAGTCATATTTTCAAAAAGATTTAAATATTTCATATCTTACTCTTTTATTTTTTATAAATTCTAAGGCAGTTCACATCTTCAGCAAAAGTTAATGTTTTTAAACACATTTAAGGCATTAATTTTGCTTACAGAATGACCATTTACATGAAATATACACAAATACTGTTTCTCCTTATACACAACTGGTATCCTGCCATAAACACTATTCCAAAACTTACTTTTTTCATTTCACAATATATCTTTGATATTGGTTTATATCAGTGCTTAACTAATTACCTTATTTTCAGTGGCTTCACAGATCTTTACAGAAGAACAGCAACATATTGCATCACTCCTTTTCTGAAGAACATTTAGATCACTTTTGAACATTTACTCATACAAGTAATACTTGATGAGCAATTTTGAACACAAGTTGTTTTGACTATGTGTGAATATATTTTACATTAAATTAGTAGATCAAAGAAAATACAAATTTGTATTTATTGCTTATATTTATACCAATTGCCCTCTGTCAAATTTTCAAGCTTAGTATTCTGCTACCAAAGTATACCAGTTTGTTGGCTTCTTTACAATAACTAATTTCCCTAAGGCTCACAATAATATGCTTAATGTATCTAAGTCTATTTTAATTTAATATGGTAACTTCACATGGCATGTTTCACAAATCACAGATAACACTCATTCATCTCCCTTCACATTTTATACTTCTTACTTCACACCAAGAAATCAGTTTACTCTTACAAATTCCAATGATAACAACTGTAACAATAACCATAAGAAATAAAATTGTATTACTTTTCCCTGACATTCTTCAAATTATTATTGTATTTTGCATATACACCCAGAAAACATTTCTTTTTTTTTAAGATTTTATTTATTTATTTGACAGAGAGAAAAAGAGCACAAGTAGGCAGAGGTAGGCAGAAGCTGGCAGAGGGAGAGGGAGAGGCAGGCTACTGCTGAGCAGGGAGCCCTGCTTGGTGCTCCATCCCAGGACTCTGGGATCATGACCTGAACTGAAGACAGCTACTTAAACAATTGAGCCACCCAGGTGACCAGAAGCAAACATTTGTTGTGTTTTCCCATTTCCCAATGGATTAGTGTTGTCAGCTAGTGTTATTTTCCTTCAACCAGAAGGACATCTTTTGGTATTTCCTGTGGAGCAGGTTTGCTAAAGACAAGTTTTGTAACGTTTCTTTATCTGCAGATGTCTTTATTTCACTTCTATTTGTAAAGAAAATTTTTACTATGTATTGATAGACTTATATTTAAATTTCAAAAATGCCATTTTATTATCTTTTGTTCTTTATTGTTTTTTGTTGTTGTTCTGTTCTTCATTGTTTTTAGTGAGAAGTCTGCCCTCTTTGTTTTGCTGCTCCTCTTTATATAAAGTGTTTTTAATCTCTGACTACATTCAAATTTTCCACATTTTTGTCTTCAGTTTTCAGCAGTTAAACTCTAGTGTACCTAAATATGATCTTTTTTTGTGTTTATTGTCCTTTGAGTTCATTGTGCTTTTGGCGATTATGTGTTGATAATCTTTTAAAATTGTATTTGGAAAAAAAAAATTCACTTTTTCTTCCCAGGTCTAATAATGTAATTTTTGTGGGACTCCCTGAGTCTCCTTCATTTTCATCTATAATTTTTTAAACTTGCTCTTCTTCAAATTAGTACTCTTTAATGGCCCACTGATTTTTTTTTCTGTTATTTCCAATCTGCTTTTAAGGTCATCCAATGACATTTTAAAATTCAGACATCTTACTTTTCTATAAATTCTAATTTATTCCCTTATAGTTTCCATGTCTCTACTGAGTTTCTCTGATTATTCCTTGCAATTATGATTTCTTTTAAATCTTTATACATATATCCTCTTACTTGTTTTAAAGATTTTATTTATTTATTTGACAAGACAAAGAGAACAAGCAGTGGGAGAGCCAGAAGAAGAGGGAGAAGCAGGTTCCCTGCTGAGCAGGGAGCCAGATGTGGGGCTTAACCCCAGGACCTCAAGATCATGACCAAAGCCAAAGATAGATGCTTAACCTACTGAGCCACCCAGGTTCTCCTGTACATACATCCTTTTAATACTTGGAAAATATTTATAATATCTACTTTTGAATTTTTGCCTGCTGAATCTAAAATTTGGGTCTTATATTCAGCTTCTTTGGATGACTTTTATTTATCTATGTGTCAAAATTTACCTGTTTGTTTTCGTGTCTCATAATAGGACATCATGAATAATATATTGTAGAGAATCTTGATTTTGTCGTGTTCCTCTAAAGAATTAATTTTTGTTTCAGCAGATTTATTGCAGTTTGATTGCCAATTGATGACATTTGAATGTGTGTAGTCTTGGTTTTATGCATTTATACAGTAGGTCTTATAAGTTTGTATCGTTTTCTAAGCCCCTCTAACTTGGTGGGATTCAAACTCCAAACTTTGGTTTTAGGCCCTGTTTGGAGGGGTGTAGAATAGTACTACTATTACTAGTAATACTGTTACTATTACTAATAATACCATTACTCCTAAGGAATGACTCATCTTGTCTTTCCACCTAGGTGTTGACAAGGAATTAATGTAGACACCACACAATAACTGCACTATTTCTCCAATATCTCTACTACTGCTTCATTCCTGGTATCTCTGTTCTGTTCTCAGACCCACAGAAGCTTCTCTCTGGTATGCCCCATATAGTATTGACCTAGGAATGTGTAGCCTATCCTTTATCCAAAGAATGCTGAGGGTCTTCCCCCAGCTGTTGCTTTCCTCTACACACACCCACCACACACACACTGCACAGCTCCCTTCACTGGGCAACTGTGCTGTAGTTGGGCCCCAGCACAGTTCTTTATGTTTGGAAGATTATTCTAAGGCAGAGAATTGAGCAATTATGGAACTATGTCATGAATTTCCCTTTTGTCAGTGATTATGGTCTTGGCATTGCTTGATATCCAAATCCTGAAAACAGTTACCTAAAATATATTGTCCAGTTTTGTTGCTTATTATAAGAGCAGTACTTGAACACTAGTTACTCAATCATACTGGAATTCAGTACAAAACAATAATTTAGAAAAATGGAGCTTTTAAAAAATAATGTGTTTATTCATGCATACATTGTGAATTAGATCCTTTAGTTTTAAAAATACAAAAATAGCATCCATTAAAAATTACATGGTGAAGCAAACAAAAACATATCAGTAGTAGATTTTAATTTATTCTCATTATCCATGATAGATGAAGTTAAAGAATGTTAGTGAAAATATAACATATTTAAGTAATATGTTACAGTATAATATATGTTAATTGATAATGAATTTTAAAATAGATTCTCTTTATTTTAAACTATGCAAGTAATGTTCATAAAATCTAAATATACGTTAATCTTAAACCTCAATAATTTTCTAACATAGAACATAAAAATTATATATATATATATTTTGAAATTAAATATCAATTTTCTGATCACACTGCTCTCAACCAGAAGTGTATAAGAAACTCTTACAATAAAGGTTCTATCATATGGAAGGTGGTAATAGTATTTCATAAATTACTGAGTTAAAAAAACAGATCCAACCACAAATGTAAGGTAATGGTCATCAATACCTTCTGTATTATAATCTACTTTATACAATTAACTTGTTACTCAGAGAAACATGTATAACCTAAATACTTGTCAATTACTATGATACTGCTTTCAACAATATACCATACTTTGGGTTCTACTTTATTTCCACAGATTTACTATTTTATCCATGACCATTTAAAATTATTTACTTGTGTGTATTTCATGTTATTCACTTTATCATTTATGGCCTCTGTGTTTCTTTCTGTTTTTCTCTGTTGTGTTTCTTTAAATTCTGCTATTATGTGATTTTTTTTTCCATTTTCTAAATTGAGCTATGCTAGTTCAGAGTTGCTCTTCTTATGTTTTCATAGCATCTCCTTCCTGAGCTTTTCTATCTCTAATTATGTCTCTGATTTTACTGGTAGAAATCATTACTTGAATAAGATTTTTAAAATTCAATTGGAATAATAAAACAATTTTCATCTATACTGTTGGGACAGTTTTTCGGTGAGTATTTTTACTTGTCATTTGATTTTTCTCTACATTTTTTCATGTATTCTTATGGGATCTTGGCATATATCCAGTATGGTTCTTTTGAGTTATGCTCTCTTGTGAAATCTTTTGTTAGAAGATTAATATAAAGGAAGAATCCAGGCCCTGTTAGAGACTTTCAGATGAAGGGTTTTGTTTGTGAATTTAGTTAGCTTTCACTTTTTAACCAGTAAATGGGAATAGGCAGCTAGGGTCAAATAAACAACTTTTTTTCAGTTGCAGACATAGAAAATGACTGCTTTCTGAGAACCCTGAACTGTGGGATTCCTCTTCTAACACAGACTTTTCTGTTAATTTCCAGTGGAAGCCCCGAGAAGCTCCTGCTGCCTGTTGGTGCATTCCATTACCACTTCTGTAAGTAAACTATTTTGGTTGCTTCAGAGTGTGCTTTTTATCTTGGAGAAATGAAATTGGTTGGTTCTTTCTTGAGATCACCAGTGACATTACCTGCTCCCAGTGTTTTCCCACAAAGCCTTCCTGCTCCATTCCCATACTTTTGAAAGCCTTTTCCTTACACATTAATTTTTGGTGTTTTATTTTTTTTTTTAAGAGTTCTGTTGAAGACACGGTTTGTATGTTTCTCATTCTCCTTGTTGTCCTTGATTGATTTCTGCAAGGGAATTATGTTCTTCTGCTTTGTTCAAACAGACAGGCATGCTCTAGTGGTTTATTCATGTAATGAATAGTCTTATATTTGATTTTAGTAGTGTGTTTAATAATGTTATCTGCATTATCCTATTTACATACCTATGGAAGAAACTTAAAGTGAATCATCTCATCAATCTTTTCAGTTTCCATATTTTCTAAAAAAAGTTTTGTTTTTTTTTTAAGAGAGAGAGAGAATGCACATGTGCAAGTGAGATGTGGGGAGGAGGAGAGGGAGAGAGAGAAAATCTTAAGCAGGCTCCACAGTCAGCATGGAACCCAAGGTGGGACTCAATCTCATGACCCTAAGATCATGACCTGAGCCAAAATCAGGAATTGGATGTTTAACCAACTGAGGCACCCAGGTACACATAAAATTTTTGATTTTTAAATCTAGTTTATTAAATTATACTTTTAAACAGATTTCTCTACTTTTGTAGGCATTTATGTTGACATTTCCCTTATGTTCTTCAACCATACGGACAATAAATTTGTAGCTTTTATACATGAGTAGCATCAATTAGGTTCTTCAGGATCTATTTCCCCATATCACCTTAGTTAAAAAGTCTTTGTATGGTAAAGCCAATATTGATCTTTCTCCTTTTTCATAGTGTGTGAAAAGCCCTCTTTTTGAGTATTGAAGATTTTGTTCATTTTTGGAGAGCTTTCACTATTATTTAATCAATGAACACTCATTGGTAATCAGGAAAAAAAGGAGAAGTGTTATAACACAGTAATAAACAAATCAATATTAACATCCATGATCTGACAGTTTACAAACAAAAATTTTCAAAATTAAAATTTTGAAAAGTAAAAAAATTTTAAGACAATCAAAAGGGTAAATTACCAATAATTTCCAAACAGCACCTGAAGTTGCTCCTGTCCAAATTACCATTTTGACAGAATCACCTCTGCCTGCTCTCATGTTTGGCATTGCCTTACTGTGCCTCTGAATTTGTCATCAAAACAGGCCATCATGAACTTTTCCAGAGTCCTCTGCATATAAATGTGCAGCATTCTTACTCTATTTTTTGGTTCTTGTGTTTAATAATAAGATATTGTTCTCTTCCTCTCTTGGTTTTTTGTTTTTGTGTGTGTGAGTGCTGTTGCAGTTACTCTTAAAAACCTAGTTTAATATATCTCTTCTCTTAAGACCACTGACACCTGACTTGATGCTATGTTTTTGCTAATTCCTTCCTCTCTCCCTGAAATCATCACACTGCCAATGGTTTCTTTTACTTATGTATGATTGTTCATACATAAGTATATGTATACTTATGGTATACATATACTTATGGTGGTATATTACACTTTTGCACTGACAGATATGTGTACACTTTCTGAAATATAAATCAATCCACAAATACTTGGAAAATTGATCATGTGATGGAAATTATACTGATTATTACTCTGCTACCTAAAACCATAGGTTATCACTTATGATGAGCTATTAGTTGAGAATTCTTTAAGATGCTTCTAAAATAATAAATTTGCATCATTTTTAGCCTTTTAGCACACATTCATGTAAACCAAACATATAGTTTATTTTGATATCACCATTATTTCTCAATAATTGAATTTGAATATGATATATATTCCCCAATCCATGTTTTTGTCCAAAATAATGAAAATAAAATCACCTTATGGAACTTTATACATAATATCATATTATACAAATATATTAAAAGTAAATTATAAGTCAAAGGCAATTAGTTAAGTACTTGAAGCACTGTCATAGATACTTTCATATATTTTATTTCATTTAATTCCATCTAATCCTTATTTAATTTCTGACATCATAAAATATTTTAAAAATCAACACCTGATAATTATAAAAGTATGGGACAGCTATGAACTAGGAAGTGGAAAGTAAAAACCACAATTAATAATGCTGTCAATGGGCAACCACTCTTCATGATTTGTGGACTTTCTACCAGCTTTTTTCTTAACATAAAAAAGAAATATTTATAAAAGTAAATTTTGTGTGTTTGTGTTCTCCCCAAATTCCTATACTGAAGACTTCACCGCCTCCTCTCACCCCGCCAATGTACCAATGTAGCTCTAGTTAGAGATGGGATCTCTAAGTAATTTAGGTTAAATGAGGTCATAAGGTCATACCAATAAGACAGGAATGGTATCATTATCAGAAGAGATACCGGTGGGGGTGGGGAAATTTCTCTCTGCATATATACACAAATGAACAAAGAAGAAATCATGTGAACACATAGCAAGATTGTAAATACCTTTACAAGCCAAGAAAGGAGGTCTCAGAATCAAACCTATCTTGCCAGCACCTTGATTTTGTACTTCCCAGACTTGAGAATAGTGAGAAATAGATTTTTATTATGGAAGCCACCCAGTCTGTGGTATTTTGTTACAGCATCCTGAAGCAAACTAAGACATCAAGTTATACAATAAACTATTAAACATAAGTTAATTAGTTTTATGCTATTTAATCTTATAGATATATTTTAATATTATTTCTCTAACCCTATATTTATACAATGTTTCTAAATTTTCTGTATTTAAAAATTTCTTACTGTAATCCCCTAAGTATAATTTTTTTCACCTCATCTTTACATTCCTAGAGAAGGATATACTTGCTCAAAGAATATAAACATTTTTAGGAATTTGATACACATTGCATTGGTTGAAGTTTCAAATCAAATATCCTTTCAAATACAACTTAACATTTTACCAGTTTAATACATTGAGAAAACCACAAAATAAACTTTGAATGACAGTGTCCTTGTTGACATTGGCTGCTACTGTATGCATTGTACAAAACAGGGTTTTCCGAAGCAGCTTTAGTTATCTTTGAGCTAGTCCACACATGCATGCAACCACACTGCTTTTTTTTGTTTGTTTTGTATTGCGTTGCACTTAAACACTGGTTGAGAATTTCTTCACTGTTCATTTTGGCTTTTAGCAATTTGAAAATTATTGTTTTCATCAAATATTTTCAGTATAAAAATATCAAAAAATAAACAAGCAAATGGCCAAGGAAATAATGTCCCTGATTTTATCCAACTCTAAGTTAAACAATTTTCTGTGTCTCAGCCTTTCTCTTGGTTTTCCGAGTATCCTTTGAACATTTTAAAATTGTTTACATGTCTGAAAGAGGTATTTTTTTTTGGTCAGATTATTTGCTTCTCTTGGAACCAAAATGTATTTGAATTAGATAACTCTATATATGATTATAGTTATATGTAACTTATATATGTAACTTATGTATCTAATATGTTTTTGTGTAACTTACATAAGTGACATATATATGTAGTCTGTATAAATTATGTTACAAATAGATATAACTGTATATGTAGTTTCTAATTGTATTTTTTATTATATTGTTCTCAGCCTAGACTTCTCTTTTTAAGACACATAAAATATAAAAATTTGGTTAGTTACTTCCAGAGGGATATTTATTGCTCAAGTTAATTTAAAAACAAATAACTATGTTTAGGCTTATATATCTACAATTCTAAAATTCATATTTAAAATACATATAAGTGTACTTAACAACTTTTAGATTAATTGCTGTTGTTTACTAGTCATTTTCTGGATTTAACCAGTGCTAAAAAAGCTATGCAGGTCAGTGATATTAGAATAATTAACTTTCTCCACAGCAGGTAGTTCATTCTCTATGATGAGAATGTCATACTATTATAGGTTCTCCTGCTTACACAGAGGGAAAACATTTTTAAGTGCCATATATCACACAGAAAGAGATTTCTAACATTAAATTGTCTGGCACAGAAAATCAAGGCAATGTATTTCTTAAATCTTTAAGTCAAATCGAAATGCAGAAAAAGCAGTATATTTTTCCTATGCCTTCATTATGCCTAAAATCTTAGGTCCTTATCAGGCCATTGAGGAGGAGGCACTGTTTTATGTATCTAAGTTTGAGCAGCAGAGATACATATGACACTATCTCCTAGTTCACGCTTGATTATTTCCACTGTTATAGTTCCTTACTAAAATGCAGTAGTAAGCATTGATATTATTAGCTGGATAATCTGCAATGTCCATAAATTACAGCATTATTATTAGTTATATTTTTATGGAAGTTCTTATTTTACATCACAAAAATTTTTAGTTTAAACGAGACTTTTTAAAAAAGATTTTTATTTATTTATTTATTTGACAGAGACACAGCCAGAGAAGGAACACAAGCAGGGGGAGTGGGAGAGGGAGAAGCAGGCTTCTCACTGAGCAGGGAGCCCAATGTGGGGCTTGATCCCAGGACCCCGAGATCATGACCTGAACCGAAGGCAGAGGCTTAATGCCTGAGCGACCCAGCCACCCCTTAAATGAGACTTTTAACACAGAAGTTATTTAAGTTTTATATTAAGTTTTATTTTGTGTTTTGTTTAAAAAAAGAGTCACTTTTTAAGAAAAAAGTTTAAAAACTTTGAAAACTTATGTGTTTTTGAATTTATATTTAGAGTCCAGTTGAGTCTAAGAAGATTGGTGCTACAGACCCAGAACGTTTTTCCAGCAACTAGGCATTGAAGGATGAGGGTGTGTTTGGGATTCTGTATTCATTATGGCAGAGCAGGGCTCTTGCTGGCTTTCTAACTGGGACTGCCCTAGGAACAACTTGCATATGTTCCCATTGTGGTCATGAAGCCAGATCATTATTACAGGCTCTGCTACCAACACAGGGATTACCTGTGATGACAGTTCCCAGCCATTACCTCACCTATAAGCCTAAACTGACCGTATCTTGCTTCAGTTCAGCGTGCAGGACCCTCTTGTCCTCACCAGGCTTCCTGGTTGCCATTATATTCTTAGAATACAAGATCTATTCTGACCCTGACCATCTATAATCAGGAAGGTGGAGGATTTGAAGTTTTTGAGGCAAAACTGTGGCCAATGGGAATGAAATTCTGTGAATAAATGATTTTCCCTCATGTTACCTCCTCTATTATTTTTATATATTTTGTAAGAACTTCACAAAATCTCCATACATGTTTCCATTGCCCTTAACAGTCAGCCTGCCATGATGCTCTAGCCAGCTTGGTAATATACTTCCTTATGCTTATTCTCCCTCCATCCCTCCTTACTTTTTTTCCCCATATATTCTGCTTCCCTGGAAATGTACTACCTAATAAATTGTTATGACATAAACATTTCCTCAGGCTCTGTTTTCTACTTTATAAGAAACTGAAGCTAAGATAGGGATATGGGAGGCAGAATGAAAAAAATATGGAGGTACGATTTCTGATCAAACATAGTAGGGGACAAATCTAGCAGCTTTTATGTATAAAAAAATATATGAGGTATTGGCAAGCTTTAAACAGGTAAAATAATTCTGCCAATTTTAAGAATGTCTTTCTTATTTGTAGGTGTTGGGAAAGGGATGGTAAGTAATAAGCAGACTTTGCTACCAAAGCTTTCAAATATGTTTTTCCTTATGAGATGTTATGTAGGTATTGAAAATTTACACATTAGTAAGTTTCTAGAATTTTCCTGTCATTGATCTCCAAGTATGAATTAATTAATTAATGAGTAACTATTGTGGACCTCCTATATACCATTTGTCTTAGCCACCAACGAAAGTGAGAGAAATCTTTGTTTTCATATAGTAAATATCCTAAAAGAGGAGATAAAAAAAAAACCTCAAACAAATGTGGAATAGGGTAGGTGGTGATAAGTGACAAAATAAAAATAAAGCAGAATGAGGGTGTTGAGAGGAAGAGAAGATACAGGTAAGACCTTCGTGGTGAGGTAATATTTAAGCACAGAGACCTCAGGATTTCTCTGAGATAACCAGACTATTAGTAGCCTCCTATGTCTGTCATCAGTGGAGAATGATATAGATGGATAAAGAAGTTATATAATCATAAAAAATTATAATAAAAAGAAGTTAGAAGAAACTAGAAAGGGGGAGGAGTGATTCTTCGCTACTTCTGAGTATAATAAAAGTAATGCAGTTATTTATAGTTCAATATTATTCTTCATTACCTTGAATAAGACAGAAAATGAAAATTTACTGAGTGCTTCTAAAACATGCGAGGCCCTCTAAGCCCTTCATATCATTTTTGTCATTTAATTTTCACTGGAACCCTGTATGGTAGGGACTCTTATCACCATTGTGCAGTTGAAAAAACTGAAGGTTTTTGTTTGTTTGTATGTATTTGAAACCTTGATATACTACTTTAAAACCATAGAGATAGCTGTTACAAAAAAGAACCAAAATTCCTATTTTAAAATAATTAAGCCACAAGGGTTTAAAATATTGCATAGAGAGTATAATCAATGATATTCTGATAACATGTGGTGATAGATAGTAACTACATTTATTGTGGTGAGCCTTGAATAATGTATAGAATTGTCAATTCACTATGTTGTACACCTGAAACTATATGTCAACTATACTAAAAAAAAATTCTGAGCAGAGGTTACTTGAGTACCAAGCCCAAAACCTAACCACTATCTTTATGCTGTATATATATATTTTTTTCCATTTGGGAAACCTCTGATTGAAGTTCTGTTGTAATTTCAAAGGCAAAGGAAAAAGGAAGTAAGTAAGAAATGATTGTCTCATTTTTCTCCTCAGACTTTTTTTCAAGGCAGAGGTTAAAAAGAAAAATAAGTTCACATGTTATAGATTTAATAAAATAAACATTGATCACTTCAATCAAAACTGGTGAGTTTTAAGAATGTGTTGGCTATTTAAATTCTAATTAGCATCTTTAGTCCTGTGGCATTTAAAAAAATTTTTTTAGAAGATTTTATTTATCTATGAACTAGAGACAGAGCACGAACAGGGGGAGGGGCTGAGGGAGAGATGATCTGAGAGAATCTCAAGCAGACTCCTCACTGAGTGAGGAGCCCAATGCAGGGTTCGATCTCATGATCCTGAGATGGTGACCCAAGCCAAAATGAAGAGTCCGCGCTTAACAGACTGAGGCACCCATGCATCTGAGTCCCTTTGCATTTCTGTTTTGCTCTAGCAATCATCTTAAGGTGAGAGATATCTGGAAATATTTTAATGCATCATTAATTAAAGCAAAATTTCATTAACCAAACATTATCAAAAATGTTTTTTCCCAAAAAAGTTTAATAGTCATATTTATTTTGTTTAATTATAGGACACTAATTTAACAGTTGAGAATAATGGAAGTTTCACAACAAATTCTTTTTTTTTTTAAGACTTTTATTTAATTATTTATTTATTTGACAGACAGAGAGCACAAGTAGGCAGAGAGGCAGGCAGAGAGGTAGAAGGAGAAGCAGGCTCCCCGCTGAGCAAGGAGCCCGATGCGGGACTCCATCCCAGGACCCCGGGATCATGACCTGAGCCGAAGGCAGCCGCTTAAGGAACTGAGCCACCCAGGCGTCCCTGACAACAAATTCTTCTAAATAAAAGTTTTTAGATTGCTTTTAATACTTAATTTTCAAAGCAAAAAATTTTTGTATTTCAAAAGCTACCAGAATAGTATCTTGAGTAGATTATGAAGATTTTTTTTTAAAAAGATTTTATTTATTTGACAGACAGAGATCACAAGTAGGCAGAGGCAGTCAGAGAGAGGGG
Organism: Taxidea taxus jeffersonii; assembly: GCA_003697995.1. Lineage (NCBI taxonomy): Eukaryota > Metazoa > Chordata > Mammalia > Carnivora > Mustelidae > Taxidea > Taxidea taxus. The sequence goes on from ML108611.1 coordinate 138,900, forward strand.
AGGAAGCAGGCTTCCCGATGAGCAGAGAGCCCGATGCGGGGCTCGATCCCAGGACCCTGAGATCATGACCTGAGCCGAAGGCAGAGGCTTTAACCCACTGAGCCACCCAGGTGCCCCGAAGATTTTGATAAGTATTAAGGACAGCCTCTTTTTTATGTTTATGTGAAATTTTGTGCAATGAGCACATTCTTAAGTTTTCTGAAAAATGTAAGTGAATACTTAAAAGAGAATACTTATTTTTGTCAGTTGTTAAGCTGAATTGAGGCAAGTATATCTCGATTAACCTCGTGTAACAGTTTCTTTTAGTTAGCAGATCAGCTATTTTTCTCATTAATGACATTTTAATTTAAATGAAATTTGAATTGAATACACTACTGAAAATATATTATACATTACAGAGAGAAAAAAGAGTCTTTCTCTGATATTCTCTTAACATTTTTTCCTGGCAAAGGGAGAACTTTATTAATCACTCTTCTCTCTCTTTCTCATTCTCTTCCTTTCTCATCTCCCATAATCATGCTTCAGAGAGTTTTCTGAGACATTTCTTTAAATGAAATTGCAAAAATTGTATTTTATGATTAGGTAAGAAAATGCTGATCTTTTGTTATATCCATAGGTACAACTGGCCTTATTTTAATGGTTCTATGTTTTTCCTAAAGATTTAAATATTTTATTTACTAGGAATTATATAGAGGTTTATTTATTTCTTCTAAAAGTGAAGACTTTATCTAAATAAAAAGTCATAATTCAAGTGAGCCTATGAATTACTGTAACTGAAAATTTTTAAAAATCTGTCAAGCAAAGTAATATACCCATTATTCAAGGGGAAGATTTTCAGCAAGTAAAATATTTTCAAATATAGTTTTTGTATTTAAGTATCATATTTGATGTTCTGTTTTAAGATAATAGCCAGAAATACACATAAACTCTCAGTGAAGCAAATTTACCCTTAGGTTTCATCAGGAAACCTATGTAAAGTGGGAGAGATATTTGATTTATTTTTTTTTTTTATTGTTTTGGGGGCGGGACAGCTATGTTTTGGACATTTGACATTCTCCATCCATTGGTAAGTCCACATCACTAAAGTGTACTTGAAGAAATTGAGAACTGTTGTTTATAAACCTAAACTCTAGTCAACCATGTAAATTTAAATTATGTGTAGAATACTAAATATTAATAAGAAATGTTTACCAAAAAATCATATAAAATACAAATGTCCATTGTCCAGAAAATCAGTATTTTTTTTCAGATGGTGCCAGTTAACTCAAATACCTCTATGTATTTGAGGCATACTTAATAATGTTTGCAAGTTCATCTCATTTTTATGGAATTTAGTGACATGAGTAGACTTTTCAATGCCCCGTTGAGCTACATGAAGAAGAACTCTAGTTGTTAGCTTTTAACCAAAGCCTTCTCAAACTTGGTGGACCTGCATTAATTTCTGGGTGTCCCCTTACATATGAGGATATCTTATTTGGCTGACTAGAATTTTGTACTTCAATTCAATCTGATAATAGATATAGACTTAGCCAACTTATAACATTTGTTTAATTAAAAAAAAATTACCCTGGGACTCTTGTGGTTTTATAGTAAATGAAATGATGAAAATGTAGTAACATGTAAGACAGGGTGACTTAAAGTTTAGTCATTTGCACTGTAGAGATGGACAAGTTGTCAGTAAGTTTCATGTGTACTTCCCTTCCCCAGAATTATGTATGATTTACAATTCATAAAAATTGTTTTAAGGGGGAATAAGAATGCCTATGATGTGATCTCCATATCTCTCTGTGATAGTTATAGGAGTACTGTGCATTTTATTTACTAGGCCTGTATAGTAAGAAGGTACTTAGAAATCTCACCTCTCCTTGAAGCTGAAGGAATAATATATGTGCATAAAACAGTATTTACTACAGTAGTAGGAGGTATATAAATATTACTGCTAGGATGGCTGATTAAGTTGTCTCAGTGCACTTTCTCGCTTCTATGTATGTGTGTTTGTTGCTATTTTTTACTTGCTTTATTTTGGCTTTTGATTCCATCTACTTCAGAGGCTTTCCATAATGTGACCACTGTGAACTCAAGGTTACCTTAGTGATATGAAAGAGTTAATGAGATTGCTTCCGTGTTTAAATTGTTTCCAGAAAATAACTCCAGCTTTGGAGAGACTAAACCCAGCTTTAGAGACACCAGAATCAATCAGAAACAGGGTAAAGTTTTGAAGTCTTAAAAAGTAATGGGCAATTGGATATGACCTTGATAAAAATGAACAAGGAAGATATTCCAATTCCAGTTCCCCTCACAGTGTCCTATTACTCTAGTTTGAAATGATAACTATTATAGAACTCATTCACCATGAATGAAAGAATTATCCCCTATTAAAATGTAAATGCCCCGGAAAAGACAGTACAAGAATCAATCAATCATTTATACCTTAATAAGAAGTAGTCACTCAAACTCTCCCAACATCATAGTTATCTGAAATTGAACATTGATAGGATGGAGGTGAGACATAGTCACTTTAGGAATCAGAAGTAGGGAGGAATGGAAAATAAAAGGAAAACAAAAGAGTGCTGAGAGTAACGGTACTAATACAATATTATAAATAGTTCAAATCACCAGTGAAAATTATTGGAGGTAGTGTGCTGAGCTCACAAAGAGAGGGCTATTGTAAAGCCTTCCAGTGACACATATGTATAATGGGCAAAAATTTATTCTCACTGTTCTCTTCCTTTCATAGAAGATTACCATTCATGATGAAGGATACTGATATATCACCCCAATATTGTTTTTAAGATTGTATTTATTTGAGAGAGAGAGCAAGAGAGAGAGCATGAGCAGGGGTGGGGGACAGAGGGAGAGAGAGATGGAGGCTCCCCACTGAGCAGGAAGCCCAATTTGGGACTCCATCCCAGGACCCAGGGATCATGACCTGAGCCCAAGGCAGCTGCTTAACAGACTGAGCCACCCAGGCGTCCCATCACCCCAATATGGATAAGGATTTGTATTTTCAGTCAGTTTGGGTGTAGTTAATTTAAGAACACAAATATAAATACATGTATTCTGCAATTATCAGAATAACACAGGAGGCAATAAATTAAAATTGTCTTCACTTTTAAAAATTGTCCTGTATATGAGTTACATTTTTTAGGGTCACCTGGGTGGCTCAGTGGTTAAGCATCTGCCTTTGGCTCAGGTCATGATCCCAGGGTCTTGGAATCAAGTCCTCCACAGGAAGCCTGCTTCTCCCTCTCTCACTCCTCCTGCTTGTGTTCTCTCTCTCACTCTCACTCACTCTCTCTCTGTCAAACAAATAAATAAAATCATCAAAAAAAAGAAAAGAAGAAAGATTTTTTAGATAATGTAAAATGTTTATGCTTAACAAGTATCTATTCTAAACATAACTTTTGGAAAAAAACTTTGATTTAGTTAGGCAAAATACCTTCCAATTCTTTTGCATTGATACTCTTTCTTGTGCAAATGGAATAGGATAATGTGCTTTGTACAACTATTAATATAGTTCACTAATCTATCACTGTCATCTTCATTACCAGCTTTGGATATGAGCATGTGTGTGTGTGTGTGTGTGTGTGTGTGTATTTGCCCAGTTAAACAGGAGAGTCACACAGGGGTAAATAAGTGGTTTTCTGGCTTCATAGATAATTGTTAAAGTTCCTTTAAAGAGAATTATCTCTCCTCTTTCATGATAATTTGTTGAAAGACAGACAAAGATGATTATATTTTATTAAGTAAATATATATGTATATGATACATAGTATCAAATAGTATACATTGTATATATTATATTATTATATGTGAATTTATATAATAGAACACATATATTGTTGAATTGACACTAGGTATAATAAATTACAATAAAATGAGTATGTGTTTTATGAGAATAATTTATATAATATTTGTATAATAATTATATATAATATTTATATAATAACTATATATAATATACAATATATAATAATTATATAATATTTATATAATAGAACACATATATTGTTGAATTGACACTAGCTATAATAAATTACAATAAAATGAGTATGTATTTTATGAGAATAATTTAGTTGTTAAGAAATCTTTCTTAGGTTTGAGTTTTCAATAACATGAATTTAATGTTATAATAAAGTTCATAATAAAATTCATTTAATGATTTAATTTGAGGGAATTTAATTTGTTTTCGTTCACAAACAGTTTAAAAAATTTATAACTAGTAGACTATCAGGACCACAATGTATAATATTTGGCTTCTGTACCTGAACATTCAGGAGTAAGATCTTATATCTGTTATTAAGGGTATTTTCAAATATGTTCTTGGATTAAATATGACCATTTATTAACTCAACTGTGCAATATTCTCTCTCCTTTTTAAAGATTTTATTTATTTCTTTGACAGAGAGAGAGGTCACAGGTAGGCAGAGAGGCAGGTGGGGCAGGGGTGAAGCAGGCTTCCCACCGAACAGAGAGCCCGATGCCGGGCTTGATCCCAGGACCCTGAGACTATGAACCGAGCCGAAGGCAGAGGCTCAACCCACTGAGCCACCCAGGTGCCCCTCAACTATGCAATATTCTTAAAGATATTTTTTTGTTATGATATTCTGACTAGCTTTCTATTTCCATTTTATATTACATTTACATTTCATTTTCTTTTTGACTTTGTTTTATTATTTATTTATTTAGCTTATCTTTAGGTTAAAAGTATAAGGAAAAGTATGAAATAAATATATTATAGAGCTTGTGGACAAATTAATTACATTTATCTGTTGGTGAATTCATTTATTATCCTAATGTTATATTTTTCAATAAGCAATTAAATTTTTAAAAAATTATTGTTTAGCCTTATAATGTCAGACCCAATTTAAACTGAGAAAATAGAAAAAGAATATGCTAACTTTAGGTTCATATTCTTTTGTTTCTATTTCAAATTTGTCATCTATTGTTTTACCTACTTATTGAAGAACAAAAACAATAGCGTGAATTTACTTTTTTTTTAAGATTTTATTTATTTATTTGACAGAGAGAGATCACAAGTAGACAGAGAGGCAAGCAGAGAGAGAGGAAGGGAAGCAGGCTCCCCGCTGAGCAGAGAGCCCAATGCGGGGCTCGATCCCAGGACCCTGGGATCATGACCTGAGCTGAAGGCAGAGGCTTTAACCCGCTGAGCCACCCAGGTGCCCCGAATTTACACTTTTTATTAAAGGTGATATTTCATTTAACTGTGAATCTGAAGGATTTCACTATAAAAAGTTCTTATTAATGGAATTCAGAGCTTTAATCTTCAGCAAAAATTGTAATTTTATTCGTTGCTAAAAAGAAAAAAAAATCAAAAGAAAACCTAAAGACAAATCATAACTGTCCAAATTTTACAGCGTTTTTCTCTTTTCAACAGTCAGCATCAAAACTGTAAAGTAAATTGCTTTTGAATACTTCTGTACCAGATGTCAGCCATCTTGCTTATCACTGAACAAGCCACATTTGAACTAAACAGCTCACTATCACATTGAGGGATGTGGTTGCTGATTGAACACAGGTGTAATGGTTGATATACTGTCACACAGTCTGACGTTAACCTAAGATCTCTGTTGAAATAGTTATTACTGATGGCACGAAATGTAATTGCTAATTTTCTGCCTGAGTGGTTACATATTTTCTCTAAATCTTAAGAGTTATTCATCCTTTTCCCGCTGCCCATTCCTCAGAGTTTAAGGCAGATGTGTCAGTGGTCCATGGACCAGTAATTGAACCTGTCACTTGCAATCTACTGATTTCATTCTTCAGAAATGTGACTACTGCTTTATTCACTCCCCTGCTTATTTTCTTCTAGGTATCAAATGTCTTACTTGAACCTAAGCTAACCAGTATTCATTGTTTACCTTTAAGAGCTTCTTTGGTCACCGAGCAAAGGAATTGTGGGTGATTCAAATCTGATTGCTTTTTAGTATTTCTTGTTTTAGATGCCTGGCTTTCAAATGAATTGGTTCTTTATAAGTCTTATTATAATAAATCAATCAACTGTATTGTAGGCATAGAAAGTTTGTAGGTATAGTAGAGAAATGTGTGAGAAGCTGGGATAGACTTGCTAATCCTGTCTGAATGAATAGCTTCTCAGAATGACTTAGCATAACTCAGACTGCTGATACACCTTTTCCAAAATTTTACTGGGTACTAGTGCTTAGTGCCTGCCAATCGACCAGTATCTAGTGGTTTTGACAATAAATAATCTGTAACAAATACAGTTCCAATAAATTTCCCATTTTCATTTTGTTTCTACTAAATTCAGTTAAGTCATGGTACACAGTAAAATAAAAGGGGAGATAATATAAGTCAAATTTATGTTTAAAGAATTTTACATAAAGATTATTTGGCAAAATAATTTCCTTTGACAAAGGAGAAATGGCATGTCTTGAGTTTAATCCATTTTAGCTTTTCAAAGTTGCATATTTATTAGATAAGATATCTAAGTTAAAAACTATAATTAATTTGCATAGACTTGAGTTTTCTTTATATGTGATTTATAAGATAATTCATTTTATAATTTATAAGTCATTTTAACCTGGCCTCCAAATGTCCATTTTTAGGTTATAGAAACAAAGGATGTACAGTGGGTGGGTAAACTTTGAAAAAGAATGGAGATCAAGGAACTGTGTCTGAGGGATGGAATTTGGTTAAAATTGAAATTAAGAAGTCAAAATCATGAACATTTGGAAAAGGTGAGTCATGGAACAAGCTATAGGAACAGGGATGAAATACAATTTTTGAGGAAAATGCTATCCTGACCCAATTTTTTGACCCTGGCTAGAGCCTGGTAAGTTCCCTTTTTTTTTTTTTTTTTTTTTAGATTTTATTTATTTATTTGACTGAGAGATCCAAAGTAGGCAGAGAGGTAGGCAGTGGGGGAGGGGGGTAGAGCGAAGCAGGCTCCCTGCTGAGCAGAGAGCCTGATGTGGGACCTGATCCCAGGACCCTGAGATCATGACCTGAGCTGAAGGCAGAGGCTTAACCCACTGAGCCACACAGGTGCCCTTAAGTTCCCTTTCTTTTTATTTTTTTTTAAGATTTTTTATTTATTTGTTAGAGAGAGAGCGAGCACAGGCAGACAGAGAGGCAGAGGGAGAAGCAGGCTCCCCGCTGAGGAAGGAGCCCGATGTGGGACTCGATCCCAGGACGCTGGGATCATGACCTGAGCCGAAGGCAGCCGCTTAACCAACTGAGCCACCCACGCGTCCCTTAAGTTCCCTTTCTTGAGCAACTAATTCCGCACCCCAACAACTTCCCTTATCAGACTCATACTCGGAACCACTGTGTCTCAACCATAATCACCCTAAAGGCCAAGTATCAAACAAGGAGGGAAAGCCCTTTCTGAATACCCATTCCAACTAGCCATTCCACAGGGAGCTGCCAAAACCCATGGATCCCACTCAATTTGCCATACATACACTGCCCCCTATAGCACCAGCTTGCTGTTACTCTGTCCTTAGGTGCAACCCTTTGTGTGGTCCTGCCTGGCAGCCATCTGTATTTTGGAGCTTTACCTTTCATCTATCTGAATGTCACTGTGTTATATCCTGTCATCAAAAGGATCTTTAAATCTTATAAACTAAGTTATGGGAGATAGTAGATATTAAAGGTCAAGATGTCAAGAATCCGTCAGTTAAAACAAGAGCAAAGGAAAATAGTTTCCAAAGTTTGATTTCAAGTGAAAGGTTATGGGTTTAGGTGGATCATGCCATGAGGTTTTATTTCTGTGCCTAGTAAAGTAACTCATAATTCCCACCACCCAAAATTTTTCTATCTCAACTGCCACCGTAATCTACTCATTTGCTAAAGGCAAAAAATAGACATTGTTTCTTTTTCTTAAAAGCATACTTAATATACAATAAATGGGCCTGTGTAAGTGTACATTTGACATCTGTCAAATTTCACATATGTTTGTACCTTCAAAACCATCATCCCAACCAAGATAATAAACACATACATCACTCAGAAGTCTCCTCACTGCATGCCCTTCATAATCTTTCTCTCCCGCCCCTTCCCCACCATCTCTCTCAACTCTCATCCCTGTCTTAGGGCAATCACTGATCTGTTCTGTCACTACAAATTGCTTTGCATTTTCTAGAATTTTATGTAGATGTAATCATACAGTGTAAGCTCTTACATGTCAGACTCCGTTCACACAGCGTTATTTAAAAATTCATCTACACTGCACACCTCAGTGGTTCATATTTCGCTTTAATGAGTCTTTGTACAGTATGTGAACATAGCACAATTTGTTTATCCATTTACCTGTTGATGAATATTTGAGATGTTTAAAGTTTTGGATTATTACCAAAAAAAAAAGAAGCTGCTGTGAACACTTGTGTATACATCTTTGTATGAACATAAACTTTCATTCTTTCATTTTATTGGGCAAATATCTGAGAGTGAGAAAGTTAGATCATATGGGAGCTGTATTTTTTTTTTACTTTTAAGAAACTGTTTCAGTTTCAGTTTCAAACTGTTTTCCAGAGTGGTTCTAACATTTTATGTTCTCAACCAGCAATCCTATGAAAGATCTTGTTCCTCCACATACTCACCAGCACTAGATATGGTCAGGCTTTTTAATATAAGCTAATTTATAAGTTTATAGTGATATGTCATCATGGTTTTATTTTATATTTTTCTAATGACTAATGATGTAAGCCATTTTTACATATAGATTTGAGATCCATACATATTCTTTGCTAAAGTTATTAAACTAATTAACAAATGAATTAAATTATGTCCAGTTTTGTTGACTTGCTTGTTTTCTTATTGAATTTTGATTGTTATAAGTATTTCAATGTGAGTTCCTCAAGCATATTGTTTGCAAGTGGTTTGTCTTTTCATTCTTTTAATAATGTCTGTTGAAAAGCAGACATTTTAAATGTTAATAAAGTCTAAGGCAATATTCTTGATTACTCTAATAGTTCTCCTTCCAAATTTATCTTAAAAATGTTCACTCTTTATATTGGATGAGTACCATCCTTCTCCTAGCAGCTCTCATCTCTTCTCTTTATAATCACAATAATCTCTTAAATCTGTGCTTCAAAGTTTTACCCCCCCCACACTTTATCCAGCATCTTTAAAAACACTGTACAGATATTGACATTTTCTTGATTAAAACTTTTCAGTAGTTTCCCATTGGGTTCATTAAACCAAGTCTTTTTACGTAGCCTATGATGAATGTCCTCCATGGTCTGGCCCCTGTGTGATTCTCATATCTCATTTTGTACGACATTCTCTCTTGAGCATTATATTTCATCAATATCATCTTCCTTGCTATTCATCTTACGAGTAATTTTCTACATTAGAGTCTTTCTCTTATAATTTTCTTTGCCTGGATTTTTTGATTGGTCTGCTATCACTGACTATAGAATGAAAGCTTTCCATGTAGCATGGCTTATGTTTAAATTCAATGCCTTTTTATTCCCCTCTTCCTAAACTCAGGAGTGGGATAAAGTAAGCATTCATAAATAGTTGTTGAATGAATCTACAAATGAGTAAGCACATTTTGATAATTCTATACACCATTAATCCTAACTCGATTTTAATATAATTTAATTTTCTATTATCAGTGATCACCTTAGAGGATGAGGTTATCATTACCACCAGTAATGGGTACTTGTGTAATAGATGAGACTGTGAGCAATATCATGGTTTAAACTAGCAAAGATTGATATGAATACAAAAGTCAAAAGACATAAAGATCAGCAATAATGTAACTAAAATAGGAATCAGATTCTGATCCAAATTTTCTTCACTTCATTATTTAGAGATCTCCTAAGACAAAAAACTGACCTAAGCAAAAGATGAGTAGGCTGGTTAATGTTCCTGGAGCAAAAAGAAACATGAAAGGATCAAATGAGAAGTCAGGAATGATTGTTGAAGGAATGTCCTAACATCTAGTTTATTCTGGAATGGTATTCATGTGGCTAATATTTGGGGAGATTATAATCCTGAGTCTAAATTTTCTGATAGGTGCTTGTCATTTCCTAACCTTGACTATCCAGTTGAGAAAAGCCAAGTATTAAGATCTGAAAGACCCTCCTCTATACCTTCTCACTGTGCTTTATTCATTCTTGGTTTTTAATGAGATAGGCCACTAACTGAAGACACATTAAAGAAATACCCTTTTGCTGTGTAATAGAGGTCCTCAAGATGTTTTTTCCCTATAATTTTTTCAGAATGCTAATTAAGCTACAAAGTGAATATTTCTCTAAAACTGTATCTTTGCTAACTTTGCATCACACACTCTTAATATTCATTATGTGATTAGTCAGCATCCTCAGGTGTCCAAGGTGATGCTATTCCAGGACAAAGCATGGCGCTGGTAGGACATCATGAGATCTTTTTTCCATTCTCATAAAATATGTCAATGACAGTAATGATCTACTTACATTATTTTGGAGCCCTGATTTGAATTACTATTCTGACTAAACTTTTTAAAGCAATAGTAAATATTCTAATTAGGTTAAATTTGTTTTATTAAAATGATAGGAGTTTCTGGAATATTTGGAAGGTCCTTTTATTCTATAAAGCACCTTGTTTGTTCTGAGCACCCTTAGATATTTCTGATTGTAGCAGTACCATATCTTATATGATTTCAAAACTTGTACGAAGGGAAAGAAGAAAAAATCAGTATTGTTTATTATTATAAATTATTATTTTCCTGATCACAATGATGATGGGAAGCAAACAACTATCCTTAGCTATCACTTCTTATTCTATACTTATGAGTCTAAATATTAGTTGTTCTTGAATATACATGTGCATATACATAAAAATGTAAATTTCTCAATGTAAATTCAAAATCCATCATTACTTGTAGTTGCTTCAATTAATATTGTTGTCTTTCTATTTGTAATTTAACAAACACACTAAGTCAGACATTACAAAATGTTTGGTTGTTTTTCTCGAATTACCATTAGTTTTAATTCATATAATAATTGTTATATGTTCAAAACTCACTCAATAATATATGCTGTTTGCAGCAATTTCAAATAGTGAAGTTGTATATGAAGAAAGATATTTTCCCTCCCTTATTAATTTTCCCAGCCTTAAAATTTAAACCATGCTTTAAAGAATATGATTTTTGTTTCTTTTTCTATTGTTTATATGAATGTACCAGTTAATTTGGCTTTTTTTTCTTTCTCTCTTTAATTCATCATAAAAATTGAGATTACTCTGCTACCTTTTTTCAATACTCCATCATGGATAACTTTGTTTGTTTGTTTTTTTAAAGATTGTATGTATTTATTTGAGAGAGAGTGCACAAGAGAAAGAGCTCAAGTAGCAGGGAAGGGGCATAAGGAGAGGGAGAAGATGGCTCCCTGCTGAGCAGGGAGCCCAAGGTGGAGCTCCATCCCAGGAACCTGGGACCAGGACCTGAGCCGAGGGAGATGGTTAACCAACTGAGCCACCCAGGTGCAACTGTCATGGGTAACTTTTTAAGTCAGCATGTATAAATCTACTTTTCTTTATTTCACATAGTTTAAGAATCATGATTTTGTCATTTTTTAATGGATTTTCAGGATGTTGTTAGTATTTTACTTGTGCAAATAATGTTGCAACAAACTGTCTTGTGAAAGAAATTACCTAGTTAAAATATTACAAAAACGTGTTATGTTCTGAATTACACTTTTGCTATTGTCCTCAGATACCTTAGACTTTCTGAAGCCTAATATAAAAATAAAAGCAACTCTAGCACTGTGTAGTCTCTCGAAATAAATTATAATTACACAGAACTAAAATAACTTCATCAGGAATACAGACCACTTTTTAAACAGTCATCCTTTTGCATGACTTTTGCTGAGAAAAAATGAAAGCCAGGAAATAAAAGTCTTTTTAAGCCATGGATATTAGAAATATAAAATATCACATAAATTATTTGGCAGTTCTCTTTGATTATAGAAATAAATCCTGCAGAGGTAAGTTTTCTTTATCCAGGACAACTTTAAATATCTCTGGAAAACTAAATTCTTGTAGAATATTATTTTACAGTTGAATTGTTCATTTTATTAGTTCTCATGTATCAGTCATCTGGATGTTGCTGTAAAGGTATTTTTTAAATACAATTAACATTTAATTTAATTAAATTAACATTTAAATCAGTAGATTTTGGGTAAAACAGATTGCCCTCTATAAGGTGGGTGGACTTTATCCAATCACCTGAAGGCCATAAGAGAAAAACAGACTGAGGTTCTTTAAGGAAGAGGGAATTCTATCTTTTGACTGTCTTCACACTGGATTTGTGACATCAACTCTTACATATATATTCACATTCTGTTGGTTATTTTTCTCTGGTACTCCAGAGAAATAGAGCTACAAAGTTTGGGAAGTTTGCTCCAGCAGCTATAGGAAACTAATACACCAACCAACACAATTATTGTTTCAACATACAAAATTAATTCAAATTAAAGATTCAGAAATGGAGAGATTTGATTTGGAATGATTTTTTTGAAGATTTTATTTATTTATTTATCAGAGAGAGCACAAGCAGGGAGAGTGGAAGGCAGAGGGAGAAGCAGGCTTTCTGCTGAGCAAGAAGCCCAATGTGGGACTTGATCCTGGGACTCTGGGATCATGACCTGTGCTGAAAGCTGACATTTAACTAACTGAGCCACTCAGGAGTCTCTGGAATGATTCTTAATGAGTGTCAAATTTGTTAAATATAAATTATAAATATAACACTAAATGAGTCTGGGCATATTATCCACTCTGTATGGTACAAAAATAATAACTAAAAAATATGAGAAGGTAAAAAGTGGAAGATAGTTAACATTACAAATGTACTTTTAAAAAACCTTTTATCATAATAAAACATTGTCCAGTGCCTCACCAAAAGCAAAATATTGTCTCCAAAGCCTTAGAGACTAGATAACTAAAAATATACTGTAACACTATTAATTATGTATCCATTTATATATATGCAAACAAATTATACATAAGGGAATGTCAACTAGGTGCATACAGATACAAGAAAGCAGGCAAAAATAGAATAAAAGTATTGTGAAGAAGATACTTGACATGAAATTTCATAAAGTAAAATATAAATATTTGTTTGAGAATAAGTACAATGGATAATTTACCTGTTAATGTATAACTATTTTACTAATTATAATTTTAAAATATTTGATATACTTTTTCACTGTATAGAATTCTGAGTGGTTTATATATTTTACAATAACCATATATAACTGTCATAATTTAGAAATTGGGTCTCTACCTATGACCATGTTAAAGAAAATGATATTAAATCTGCCCTCCCATTGGAAGCAGCTATAAGAAAATGGACAAAATACATGGGGCCATTTTATCTTTGTCATCACCCAAGTCCTCTGTCACCTATAACAAAAATCATCTTTCCTTCAGGTTCTAATCACATGTTCTTCAGTTCTGTCTGAGATCTCACTAGCAGCACTTTTAATGTTTATACTTCTAACAAACTTATAATCATTATGATGTGTCTGTTTTCTAAGATGGTAGAAGCTTCTTCTTTTTTGTTGAGACCGCTAGAATTACCATTAACATCCATATTTCTATAAACAGTCTTTTCAAGGCAGCGTAGGCTTTTTCTATGATACATCTCAAAACTCTTCTAGTCACCGCCATTACCTAAATCCAATGCCACTTCCACATTTCTAGGTATTTGTTATAGTAGTACCCTACTTCCCAGTACCAAAATCTGTATTGGTTTCTTAGGGATACCATAACAAAGTACCATAAACAGAGCAGCCTAATTAAACAGAAGTATACTTTTTAACCTTATTTTAGAGGCTAGAAGATAATCAGGGAATTGTCAGGGCCATGGTCTCCTGAGGTTTCTAGGGAAAAAAAAATATCTTTGATACGTCTTTCTTTTAGCTTCTGGCATTGCCATAAGTCCTTGACATCACTTAGCTTGTAATTATGTAACTTGATCTCTGTCTCTGCTGTCACATGGCATTATCTCTGTGACTTCACATTGTCTTCCTAAAGACCATCAATCATATTGGACTAAGGGGTCACCCTATTCCAGTATAACCTTATTTTAACTACATCTCCAATGACCCGATTTCAAATAACAACCTTCCGATGTACTGGAGATTAAGTCTCCAACATATCTTGTTTGGGAATACAGTGAAACCTGTATTCCCAAGTGCTACACATGTAACAACATGGATGAGCTTCAAAAAATTATATTAAATGAAAGAAACCAGAAAAAAAGTCATATGTATTTTATATCATGTTAAATATCCAGAATAGATAAACCCATAGAGATAAAATGTAGATTGGGGGTTGCCACAGACTGGATATGGGGAGTGACTGCTTCCTGGGAATGAATGTTTCTTTTTAGAGTACTGAAAATATTTTGGAACTTGTATTAGTCTGCTCAGACTGCTGTAGCAAAATGGCACCTCCTGGCTGGCTTAAACAACAGAACTGTATTCAAGATCAGTTTGTCCACAGAGTTGGTTTCTGGTGAGACCTTTCTCCGTGGCTTGTATTTGGCTACCTTGCAGGAAGGTCCTTATATAGCCTTTTGTTCTGTGAATGCGCACAGACTTGTGAACAATGTGGATAGAATGCACACCAGTCCTACTGGATTACAACTATACCCTTAGGACCTCCTTTAATCTTCGTTCCTTCCTTAAACACTCCATTTCCAAACATAGTCATAATGAGCCCCAACATACGGATTGGGAGAGACAGTTTAATCCACAGCAGAACTAAATAGAGATGGTAGTTGCACACACTATGAATATACCAAATGCCACTTTGTTGTCCACTTTAAAATGGTTAATATTTTTGTATGAATTTCACCTCAATAAAAAAATTAAAAAGCACATTTACATCATATCCTCTTCCATTCATTATGTGTAACTGTATTCACAAATGAAGTTTAAGTATAACAGGGGTTTTCTTGTATACCTTCAACTTCATTGAAATAAATATAATGAATTTTATTCCTTAAAGTATTTAATAACATGTAAATTGAATTTACTGTATCATATGAGATTTCATTTTATAGACTATAAGGAAGTTTAACCTCAGAATACTGATGTAAATGCTAAATCTAATTTTTTTTATTTAAAAAAACTATAGTTTTAATTATTTTTGAAAGTAGTTAGATCCTAACTATATATGTGACAAACCACCATTATCACCTTGATTTCAACAATTATTTGTATTTAAGTATGTATCAATTGTTTATGTTAAAGTAGGTCGGTTACAAAATTTCACACAATCCAAGTTGCCAGTTTTCTCTTAATATTTGATGAAGTTTAGGATCTGTATTGTAAAATGAGAACAATTTTAAATAACAATAATTTTGTATTCAGCTTTTAACTATTATTAAATGAGGAGTGATAAATGTAATTGATATCATGGAAAGTAAGTAACCACCTGTATCATTCAGAAGTTGTTCTCTCTACCATCTCTTATTATATATATGTATATATAATGCATTGCATATGTAGTTACTGGTGGTAACTATCCCATTATATTTGAATACTTATATAACCCAAAGGTAAAATAGAGCTAATATTCTTTCTGTTTAAGTCAATATTTTTTTCTGGTGCTAAACTCTAAAAGTGACAATTCAAACTAAGTTGCTGACTTGATTAATAGCACTAATGAAATAAACTGTTATTGTTCCATTCCAGAAATATTGAGGATTGGCAAATTTCAACCTCCTTTCTTTGCCCAGAACATTAATTCAAAATTGTGAAAAGATTGTAATCAACAGATTAACGTTATAGAAAGCATCAAGTTTCTGGGCCATAGGTGGACCCTGAATATTCCTGTGGGAAATTTCAGTCTTTAAAAACATATCTGGTTCATTCATAAGAGTCAAAGATAAAATCAGGAGACACAGTCCCTGGATTCTAACCAGAGGCCTTTCTGTATGTGCTAAATCCCAGATGAGATGGGCGGCAGTTCTGTCTTGAATGTGCCATTTCTAATACTTTCTTGAACGCCTACAAGGCACAATCTCACGGTCAGTGCCCCAAACCAGTTCTGGCATACTGGAAACATCGAGTCTTAACTAGTGCAAAGGAATAAAGGACAGGAAGGAAGGAGGGAAACAAGAGAAGATCAAAAAGGGAAGACAGAGAGAGAGGACAGAAAGGACAAAGACAGGGAGGATGAGAACTATCAGACCAGTCTATTAGATTTACTCCCGGAGTTTCTGACTGGTCTTTTGTCATCTTTTAGTCTGTCTTCTCTCACACCTCAGCTGTTGAACTGTGAAAAATATTTCCATAATTAGGGTACTACTTTCAGTAACAGAGAACAATTTAATCCTGTAACACTTATTTATTTTTAAGGAAGTTTAGGTGGAGGTAAGAAGAGAGGATAATAACCAAATCAATTTCACTCACCTCACTATATTTTGATTTAAAAAAGTGATTATTATCTATTCAATTCTTTTACATGCTTACACTCATTTTTTTTTCATTTTTCTTTGTGATCTTAGGTAGGACATTTGTTTTAATTAACATTCCTGAGATTCTCAAAGCCCTACATGACTGGATCATAAACAAGAATAAAACAGAAAGCTAAGGATCCAACCTCCGCACTAGAGACCTAGTGTCAAACTTAAGTAACACAGATGACTCTGGGTACCCAAGTCCATCTTCATGATTTTCCACTGAAGCCAAGAGCAAAGTACTTGTCTGGAACTGGCAGAACCTTCTCAACAAAAGAAGGCAGAGTAGTCTTGAGCAGCTACTCTGGGATCCTCACTGGAACAGCATGTTTTATGTTGGCTTCCCTACTAGAGTCCATCCTTCTTGGATTTTCTAATAAAACATTATTTTGCCGTATTTACAAAGAGAAGATCTGTAGTCACAGATCTTTAGTGCTTTAAGAAACTGCGACGATTATCTGCTGCATTGTTTTACAAGTCAAGTGCTGTGAAAAACTTTATTATCTGATACTGTTAAATTATATGACTCACAAGCATATCGCCAGACAATATCAAAAGTGAGTGAGTCTGGACACATACTATCATCAGATTGCTGAGAACTCTAGTGGCCATGAATGTTTATTCTTATTCTCTCACTAAAACAAGTGGTTAATATTCAGCCCTGTGTGATCGTTGTCATGCTAGGTTTGAACTCAATATCGTTAGTCAACATTTTTTTAAGAGAAAATGAATATTTTAAATGTGTGTGGAATGTCCTAAATCTCCAATATTAGCAAATATATAATTTAAAAGCACACCTGAGGCAGATCCAACCAACTAATTATCACTTTGTGAGCTCTATTTATTAAATGCCCAACCAAATAGTGATCCATAATTAAATACACTTTGGAAATTTTAGCATAAATAATGTAAAAATAATTTCTTTGCTCCAAGACTTCTGACTTTATAATATTTAAATGGACTTATGAATCCTATAAGAGAATAAGATACATAGAAGAATTCAGGAGGCTAACATTTGTGAGCCCATTTTAGAGCCACCAAGCTTCGCTTAACATTTATTATTTGGCTACTATTGTAAAATCATTCATATTTTTCAATTTGACAGATATAGTTTTAAAAGTTTCTGAGGAGTTGCAGGTAAGTAGGAAGAACATACTGCCTAATGAGAGACTCTTTTTTTTTTTTTTTTAATGTTTTTATCCCCAGGGGTACAGGTCTGTGAATCACCAGGTTTACACATTTCACAGCATTCATCATAGCACATACCCTCCCCAATGTCCATTACCCCACCACCCTCTCCCCACCCCACCCTCATTTTCTTTTGTGAGATTAAGAGTCTCTTATGGTTTATCTCCCTCCCAATCCCATCTTATTTCATTTATTCTTTTCCTAACCCCCAAGCCCCCCACATTGCATCTTCACTTCCTCATATCAGGGAGATCATATGATAGTTGTCTTTCTCTGATTGACTTATTTCGCTAAGCATAATAACCTCTAGTTCCATGCATGTCGTCGCGAATGGCAAGATTTCAAAATGAACTATTGGGACTTCATCAAGATCAAAAGCTTTTGCACAGCAAAGGAAACAGTTAACAAAACCAAAAGACAACTGACAGAATGGGAGAAAATATTTGCAAATGACATATCAGATAAAGGGCTAGTAACCAAAGTCTATAAAGAGCTCAGCAAACTCAACACCCAAAGAACAAATAATCCAATCAAGAAATGGAGACATGAACAGACATTTCTGCAAAGTAGACATCCAGATGGCCAACAGACACATGAAAAATTGCTCCACATCACTCGGCATCAGAGAGACTCTTAATATGATGTAACAGATGTTAAAAAAGAGATGTGTACTCTAAGAAAATAATATATTCTTTCTGGAACCTAGCTTCCTGCTTGTAAGTATTAATATATAAGTACCTAATGGCCTAATGCTATTGAACATTTAGCTCCTAAGGAGAATTCTCCATATTTTGTTTTCAAGCTCATCAAGTATTATTTTCATGAATTTCTTTTCAAGAGAGATAGATAATCAGATAAACCAGCTTACTTAGCAGTAATGGTTCTCATTGTAAATTAATAGGTGGCTAAACTGGTTTTAAACATTAGTCCCTTGTGACATTGATAGCATATGTTAACATACTCAATTCTAATCAAATCTGTAATAATGACAAAATTAAATTTATGTAAATTGTGTAAATTATTAAGGCCTAAATAACTAATAATTGATCAAAATAAATTCCACTTTATGGCAAACTACCCATCCAGCTAGACGACTAGCAATATCAAGATTTTTTAGGACTCCTTCCATCAGACACTTTTGAAATATATTTTAAAGCAAAGTACTAGGAAAAAGTAAAAATAGAAATTTAGAATATTCTAAATTCATAGCAGTTATTTATTGTATCAGCATATATGAAAAGTTATAAATTCTTAGAATGTTTGTAACAATAACACATATTGGAACTTCCAAATAATCAGTCTAAATGATCATGTAGTAAAAAAAAATATTTTATTTTATTGAACATTTAAGTAATTGTTGTTATACAAGACTAAGATATTCTCAACAGAAATAAAAAAGAAAAATATTTCACAGAAAATGCTATATTGATTTTCCAGTTTGGTCATATGAAAATGGAAATATTTATATATTTATATAATTATATTATATGATTTATAATTTATATCCATGCCAAATTTCTTTCAAACATCTTTCCCAGTAAAAATTTCAGAAGTATTAAAATGGCTTTAGATAGCATTACTGAATTACTGATGATTTTAAATATTATGACTGAACATATTTTTGCATAAAGAGGTTAACTATGATTAATATAGAGAAATGAAAAATTGCATAAGGGTCTTTAGGAACTCCACCTTCCAGTGTCATCCTTAATTAATTGCAAGTATTGCAGCTTAATCCTAATGTGTTTTATTTGAATTTATTAGATCTTATGGATTTCTAAAAGTTTATCATTTTATAAAATATGTAACTAAAATATATTCATTTGCAAATGAATTGTTAAGTTATCATTATATGACAAGGTAGGTATTAGGAATTAAAGCAAAAACAAAAAAACTAAGAGTGAAAAATAAACAAAAAAAGAATAAAAATTTTTAAAAAGTAAAGATGCTTCTTCAATGAAGACAGAAATTCATATAGTCTGTGGACCGGAAAGATTCACACCACTATTCTAGAGGAGATTAAAAAATAAAGGGATGCCTGGGTGGCTCAGTTGGTTAAGCAGCCGCCTTCGGCTCGGGTCTTGATTCCAGCGTCCTGGGATCGAGTCCCACATCAGGCTCCTTGCTCGGCAGGAAGCCTGCTTCTCCCTCTGCCTCTGCCTGTGCTTGCTTGCTCTCTCTCCCTCTCTCTCTGTCAAATAAATAAATAAAATCTTTAAAAATAATAATAATAAAAATAAAAATGGTAACAGGCTAGTTCTAAGAGAAGCAGTGACACCTGATTAAGGGCCTCATGAGCTATGTTCAATATTTGAGCATATTGGGAACTCTGGAAAGCTTTTAAGTGGGGAAGACTAATAAAATCACCACAATCAGCACAGTGAATGAAACAGAAGGTGGTAACTTGAGCCACATTGATCATGTATTCAGTTATTTCATTAATCTGAAGCTTAGCAATTTTGTGAATTATATTATACTGCACTGGTGTTCAAACTACTACCTATAAGGAA
This sequence comes from Taxidea taxus jeffersonii, assembly GCA_003697995.1. Classification (NCBI taxonomy): domain Eukaryota; kingdom Metazoa; phylum Chordata; class Mammalia; order Carnivora; family Mustelidae; genus Taxidea; species Taxidea taxus. The sequence goes on from ML108611.1 coordinate 159,036, forward strand.
AATTTGGTCTGGCAATTGTTTTTTTAATTTAATTTAATTTTTTTTTCAGTGTTCCAAAATTCATTGAATGTTAGCAATTGTTTTGAAAATAAATTTTCATAGGAGCACAGCACAGCCATTTGTTTCTGTGTCATCTATGGCTGCCTTCACACAAGAGCAGAGCAGAATAAGTGAGACAGAGATCAGATGGCTCACAAACGCAAAATGTTTACTACCTGGCTCTTTATACAAGATATTTGTTGACTCTTACTATATTTAATAACTGCCATATATACAATTGATGAAATTATATAGGGAGAATATGTGAGATCTGAAGAACACTTAGAATTGGTTTCAAAGTGTTACCTTTTGAAAAGTGTTACGCCTGGGTAGCTCAGTGGGTTAAAGCCTCTGTCTTTTGCCAGGTCATGATCCCAGGGTCCTGGGATCGAGCCCTGCATCGAGCCCCACATCGGGCTCTCTGCTCTGTGGTGAGCCTGCTTCCCTTCCTCTCTCTCTCTCTGCCTGCCTCTCTACTTAACTTATGATATCTGCCTGTCAAATAAATAAATAAAATCTTAAAAAAAAAAGTTTTACCAATTAAGTGGCAAAGGAAAAAGGACACCAGAAGATAGAATGAAGAAAGAGTCAGATATCCAGTAAGAAAAAAAGGAGCACATGGTGTTATAGAAGGCAAAGATCTTTAGTGACTTATGGAGGAAGAGTGGTCAAAACAGCCAAACACTGCCAAAATTCAAATGAGATATACTGATATCTAGTAAAAAGTGCCTGGCATCTTGGAGAAGAGTAGTTTCTATGGATTAAGAAAGTAACAAGAGACTAGTATATGAAGAACAAAAGCAAGGTTGGGAAACAAAATGAGAACGTCTGTGAAAGTATCTTAAGTTGACGATTATGTAAGATAAAATAAAGTTTTTGTAGATTTTTTTATATGCCAGAAACTAATGACAAAAAGTCTATGAAAGAGAAGAGAGAGAAGAATTGAAGTTTTAATAGTTTGACAACGCCTTTCCAATATGTAAAAGAACAGTATCTACAGCAAAGTCAAAGCAAAATAAAAACACTACTTCTATTATAACAACAAGGAAAGAGAACTGTTGGATGGAAATGTAGGTTATGTTTTCATATTTGTGTAAGGCTTTTGATGGTATCTCCTCTGACACTTTTTCCTCAGTATTAGAAAGAAGCGTTAAGAAGGAAACTCATCATTAAGATTAAGGAATGAGGCAGTAGAATTGAAATATACTGACAGAGCGTAAACAAGGACAAACCATGAAAATAAAGACAAATTAATTAGCACCGCTGAGGAATCAATTGAAGTCAGAGACCCTGGATTTGTAAAGACATTGAGATACTTCCTTCTATGATTCTTTCATTAGTTTCCTGCAACTGGGTTATAGGTGTGGGTATGGCACAGAGTTGGATTAATCTATTATCATGCAGCCAGGACTGGGATAAATTCTCCAATGTCACATGGTCTGGTTTAGAAATAGATACAATTGGGGGAAACTTCAGAATTTCAAGTTAAAAGTGGAAGAAAAAAAGGGAAGAAGAAATAAGGCATATGCCTTCTGATCTTTCCATCAACCCAAGTAAAGTGTTCTGATGGGTTCCATCAACCCGTTGAGTAGACAAACACAACTGATTTGCATGTCAGAATAGTGAGCATGTGTCACTCCCAAGTTTGTTTTCTTAATGATTTTACCATAAGCAGGCCAGGCCCTAACATTTGCTGGTACTTAAACAACAGTACTAATGGAGTACTATATATATATATATAGTCAGATATTTAAAACTTAAAAGTCAATCTAAAATTTTTAAGTGAAATACATGCTATTCTTTTACTGTCCAAAATACCTTTGTAATAGCATATTGAAAAGTATGTGCAAAGTATAGTGCTTATGACTCAAGTCAGCAAAATGTCAAAGCTATTTGATGAAAACAATGACTATGAACAAAATATATTTTCTGAAAAAATCTATAACTCAAAAGCATCAGGTTATTCATAGTTACTCCTTGCTCCTTAAATTATTTTTTAAACATATTAACAAATTTGGCTGGGAAGATCTTTCACAGTCATCTGAGATTATTTCCAGTTTGTAAATTGTAAGCAGACTATCTCCATGGTTAACTCTATTTTCTTCAGTTTTCATCCAGAGCTCCATGTTTCCATATTTTATTTGTATTTATTTCTATATTCTATTTCTGCATATTTATTTCCATCATCTCAATATGTAATTGTTTTCATTGATCATAAGGATTAGAAAATAAAATGTAACCCAATTAAGTGTGTACAATCTTTGACTATATTTTTATTGATAACACAAATTATGTAAATGTAATGATAAAATTACTTTCATATATTTTCATGTAGTCCTTTTTTCTAAATTATTCAAAATTATTTTGCTAAAAGGTGAAACATAACTTTTATTAACAAATATAAAAATTTTAAATTTTGAAAATTGAATTATATTATATTAAATATTTTTATTAAAATATAATGGCTCACAATATACAATGTTTTATTCTAGTTGACTATAAAGAATCAGTATCATGCCTCATGTATGTTTGACCAGATCTACACATAAGCAAATTTTAGGAAAATTATAAATTGCTTAATATTGCAAAATATTTAATAAATCAACTGTTATGTGCAAGTGTTGCAAATACTGTTCAATTCATAAGAAACTGGAATCAAGAGAAGCAAGCAAATGGATATTCAATTCTACGGGAAAATAATATCTTACTCTGCAAGAGCATCTCTCTTATTTTCAGGCTATCTGCCACTTCCTGATGGTGCACGGGAGAAGAATGAGGCACAAACAGGTTAGCTGTAAGAGAAAGGGAGCAGGGGTTGACAGTAGAAGAGATTATCGCCCTGAGCAACCCCTCAGTCATATAGTTTTTGGAAAGTAGGTAACAACCAACAAAGAAGCCGGAGTCGGTTACACATTGACTGTGAGTCTTGTAGATAAGTAAGAAGAAAGGCAAAATGTGTTTGGTTACATAGTACATGACCTATAGTGAGCAAGCCCCAACAAAAGGATTGTCTGCTGGTGTTTTCCCGGGAAGGGGAGTTAATGAAAAAATGAAGCAGGCGGCGTTCTGCCCTGAGCAGGCGTTCCCAGCTGCTTAGCTTAAAGACCTATATCATCCTCTCCCCCAGAGGCCTGTTGCCAGTACATGTTTTTTTTTTTTTTTTAAAGATTTTATTTATTTATTTGAGAGAGAGACAGAGTGAGACAGCATGAGAGGGGAGGTCAGAGGGAGAAGCAGACTCCCTATGGAGCTGGGAGCCCGATGTGGGACTCGATCCCAGGACTCCGGGATCCTGACCTGAGCCGAAGGCAGTTGTTCAACCAACTGAGCCACCCAGGTGCCCCAGGACATGTTTTTCTTAAGGCTATATCTAAGCATGCTTGGTAACTAGTATAATTTTGCATGGGTTATATTTTAAGCAGTACATTGTTCTGAGGGATGGTTATAGCTATCTGAAAGTAGGATTTAACAACGTAATTGACATATCTTTATCTCAACGAAGCAGTTCAGCTTCTCAAATAGTCCCTATACTCAAGAACAAAGCCCTGAAAACCTCCAACATTAGCAGCATCACAGCCACAACTAGACACTGTTGCCTCTTTTCTGAAGATATAAAAAAGGAGATGGGAGAAGTGTTTCCCTGGGTCCTGATGGTGAAAGAAGGCATGATTTCTGCTCTTCTGTGACTAAACACTAGATCCAAGATCCAGAGTGGCCAGAGACACAAGTATGTTCTTTAATAGGCTATGTATTTGTGTGTCTGTGTCCGTGTGCATGCACGTGTTTACAAGCCAAAGAAAGAGGAGGCAGGTAATTGACCACTCTAGTTAGACCATGAAAATAACCTTGTTTGTGGGGAATGAGCAATTTGGGTTTATGATAGACTCGGGTTTGGCGGGCCTGGCATAGGCCGGGATGTGCAAGTCCTGCAACAGGCCTGGTTGGTTTTGGTCACATACACAAGGTCCATCGCCTTTCACCCCCAGGGGTAAGAGAGGCTGAAGAAAGATCTGGTAGGCATTTTGGGGAGGTATTGCAGCACCATCATGCTCTGCCTATAGCTAGTGAGAAAACCCATGAAGAAACTGAAAATAATGGAAAAAAAAAAAAACAGAGAAACTAAATGTGGACTTAGCCCTTCGTGTTGTGAGAAGAATCCCCAGCAAAAGCCATCTCTTTGTCCAGGTATTAAAAGCAGTTTTCCTGATCACTTTTAGACAAAATTGCACTTCCTAGCACAACCAAGCTAGAACTTTATCCTATAAGGGGTACAAGGAGAAAAAGATGAGAAGAATGCATGTTAAAAGGCAAAGAAGAGTAATTTGAGCCTAATGGAAAGTGATCGAAAGAACCAAAGAGGGAGCAGATGGTGGAGTGAGTGGAGGTGGACAAGAGGCTTCAAAAAGGTAAGTGGAGAAGTGCATTTGGGGGTCCTGTGGGAAAGCTGATGGACTAATGAACATGCAGAGTGAGAAATCTTGAGTATGTCTGCGGAAAGGCTTGTTACTTGTTGCTTCTGTCAGCTCCTTTCTATCTTCGGTTCTTTCTTTTTTTCTTTTTTAAAGATTTTTAAAATTTATTTATTTGACAGACAGAGATCACAAGCAGGCAGAGAGGCAGGCAGAGAGGGAAGGGGAAGCAGTCTCCCTGCTTGAGCAGAGAGCCCGATGTGGGGCTCGATCCCAGGACCCTGGGATCATGACCTGAGCTAAATAAAGGCAGAGGCTTTAAGCCACTGAGCCACCCAGGTGCCCCTATCTTCGGTTCTTTCTTTCTTTCTTTCTTTTTTTTTTAAAGATGTTGTTTATTTGACAGACAGAGATCACAAGCAGGCAGAGAGGCAGGCAGAGAGAGAGGAGGAAGCAGTCTCCCTATTGAGCAGAGAGCCCGATACGGGGCTCGATCCCAGGACCCTGGGATCATGACCTGAGCCGAAGGCAGAGGCCTTAACCCACTGAGCCACCCAGGCGCCCCTTGACCCAAGTTATGAATAAGGCTAAGAGGTGGAGAGAGAAATGAATCATGAGAATCAGGATATAAAGCAGTAACTTAGAAGTGAGTGGAAATGAAACTAGAGCAGGGGATTGAGGCTGGAGGGGTTTACATCTTGGGCAATGGCCAAGGGTAACAAACTTATGAGCTATGCTGAGTTTATGGGAAGTCTTTGGTAGTTTATTCTCAGTAGAACTTGCATCTCAATGATCATCAGGCCTCCAAAGGCAGAGGACACAGGGCAAGGAAATCTATACTGGTGGCTTAATGTTACATTGGAATCACTGATCCATTTATTAAAAATGCTGTTTGTAGGCCACATTCACAGCTACTGAAGCAGAACCATTATTGTCAAAAACAGGAAATGGAATTTAAAAAAAAATTAAAAATAGACACTATACTCTTGATAGCAAAGTGCTCTCTTTTACATCAAATTTGAAACATTCTCCTCTAGATTCTCTGTGCTTTAGGCCAAGATGTTCAGACCAGCCATTAGAAATAGACTAGAGCAAATTACCAGAGGACGCTGACTTATTTATATTTAGTTTCCTAGACACATGCACAGTCCAACAACTCTCTTATAACTAGGATTTATTTTGTTGTGTGTGCTTCTGATGCTTTGAGGCAAAATGAAGCATTAAAAAGAAACAAAGATTACATAATATATTTTTTTCTCATTAAGGCTATTAGATCATTGCCATGACTACTGAAGGAAAATAAAGCTGAAGCTATGTCATTTTGAACCACATTATTTTTATATATATTTTGAAAGCAACCTATTTATAAGCATTAGATATATGGAATCTTCAAGAAAATGATAAGCCCATGCTATTAATTTCAGCCTGATTTGCTCTCCCAAATGATGTTTTTAATGAAAATGAGCCACAGGGTCAAGTTGCCTAGAGTTTGCCTTAGCCAGTGGTCATAAGATCAGTAGTTATTTGTGTAACTGGTTATCAGCAACAAAATAAAATTCAGTGAATATATTTAGAGGACCAAAAGAAAAGAGAAGCAAAATATTCGAACAGGAGAATGGTTTATTAAAATTCTTATCATTTATTTTAGATTCAAATATAGAATCTATGCTTTTCCCAATTTTAACCTAGGTGGGTAACTACAATTTATATTTATTTTAAGATCATTTCTTCTGGGATGCCTGGATGGCTCAGTGGGTTAAAGCCTCTGCCTTCGGCTCAGGTCATGATCCCAGGGTCCTGGGATCGAGCCCCACATCGGGCTCTCTGCTTAGCGGGGAGCCTGCTTCCTCCTCTCTCTCTCTCTGCCTGCCTCTCTGCCTGCTTGTGATCTATGTCAAATAAAAAAAAATTTAAAAAAGATCATTTTTTCCTATGAAATTCTTATATTAATTGTATTATATATTTGTTGATATATCTAGATAATATTAACTCTTGTATTATTCATCATACTGTTGCCATAGTAAGAAATGGTAGTTTATTGACAGATGAATGGATAAAAAAGAGGTGGTACATACATACATACACACACACACACACACACACACACACACAGCACACAATGAAATATTACTCAGCCAACAAAAGGATGAAATTCAGTCATTTGCAATGATGTGGATGGAACAGGAAGATATTACACTATGTGAAATAAGTCAGCCAGAGAAAGACAAATGCCATGTGATTTCACTCATAGGTGGAATTTAAGAAACAAAACAAATGAACACAGAGGAAGGGAAGGAAAAGAGACTCTTAACTATAGGGCACAAACAAGGATGCTGGAGAGGAGGTGGGGGAATGGGGTAATTGGGTGATGGCCATTAAGGAGGGTACTTGATGTAATGAGCACTGGGTATTACATGCAACTGATGAAACACTAAATTATAACCCTGAAACTAATACAATATATGTTAACTAAATTGAATTTAAATTTTAAAAATCTTAAAAAATAAAATAAAATTGTGTGATAAACAAACAAGACATAAATAAACAGACAGACAAAAAGAAACAGTTATGTTAAACTGACAGCTCAAGACCAAGATAAAAATATTAGTAAAATTCACCTTTTCATATCCTGTTCTAGGATCCTATGTCATACCTGACTCTCTAGATTCTCTATGGATCAACACACATTATATCTAATCATTTGAATTCATTCCATTTTTGCACTTAATGGAGGCAGAAGTACCCACAAACGTTTTCATCACTATTCTAAACAACACAAACACTGAGGTATAAACAATCACGTAATGTCATAAAACACACAGATTTTTAAAAACTTGATATTGTGACATGAAATGGATATTAAGATATATATGTTTTAGAAATAATTTTGTGTTTGTATTTTAGTCTATCCCTGTAATTCAATAGAGAAATTCAGAAAAAATGTGAGTGGAAACATTTTTTTCAAACGAACATAGATCTTCAACATGAGAGTTCAAATTTTACCTAAAAGTGACAGAAAAATCAGATGTTGTAATCACATCAGCATGTAGATTACACCAAGTTTTAAGAAGTAAGTTAGGAAGTTTTTATATATGACATTTAAGTTAAAGTTTTTAAATTATTATTTGTAGAACAAATGTATATTAGAGTAGGATAATATGATTCTTAAAAAAAACTAATTGGTGTCATAGTTTGCTTTTTATTCCAATGGTTGGTTGTGTTTTTCAGACTCAGTAAGAAGAATTGAGTTTCTTAGTCCAAGATAGATAGACAGACAAAACTGATCTTCAACAAATACTGGGGACAGTGGGTATTATATTCTGGAAGTATTTCCAGGGGTATTGTTAATAGTCACTACTCTAAATGCCCTGAGTGTCTCTCCCCTGCCCAGTTTTTCCAAGACTCCCCCTGGACCTCCTCATTATCCATCAGATAGAGGGGTCATACAGGGCTCCGATACTGTGGACTTATAAGATAATACAGAATATTGTGTTCCTCATCCCTCTGGTCCATCTCCCTGTCCTATCATTATAAAAATCTCCCACTGTGAGACTGGGGACTAAATGGAAACTGATATTGTGTGTTGAAAAGGGGCAAAATGGATCCCTGGTTGAGAAATAAAAGTTTAGGGGCACCTGAGCGGCGCAGTGGGTTAGGGCCCCTGCCTTTGGCTCGGGTCATGATTCCAGGGTTCTGGGATCGAGTCCCGCATCAGGCTCTCCGCTTAGCAGGGAGCCTGCTTCCCTTCCTCTCTCTCTGCCTGCCTCTCTGCCTACTTGTGATCTCTGTCTGTCAAATATATAAATAAATAAATCTTTAAAAAAAAAGAGATAAAAGTTTAACTTCTCTGAGACTAAGAAGAAAAGTTTTGGATTTGGGAAATTTGAGCTTTATTCTCATGGTACAAATGGATGTTTTGTTTAAGAAGACTAGATATATGGCAAAATATTTCCCAGTCCAAGTTTAGAATGAGAGAGTGGAAATACCCTTCTTCAAAAGGGAACACAGAATTTTAGACAAAGAATCTCAGTAATTAACAAGGAAAATCAAATACCAGAGTGACCTTCCCTAATTTTTTCCAGTTTTTGCTAGTCCCCAGGGTCCAAATATTAGCTGATATTGGACATATTTCCACTGTGTGAATGAGAAATTGGGTAGATTTAATTTGATTTGGAACATATCCTTTTTTTATATCAAGTGCTATTGGACAAATTTATACTTACTGGATTTTTTTAAAGATTTTATTTATCCTTTAAAAACAAAAAAAAAATAAAAGATTTTATTTATCTTTTTGTCAGAGAGAGAGAAAGAGAGAGCACAGGCAGGGGGGGAGCAGCCAGTAGAGGGAGAAGCAGGCTCTCCAATGAGCAAGGAGCCCAATGCAAGACTCGATCTCAGGACCCTGGGGTCATGACCTGAGTCAGAGGCAAATGCTTAAATGGCTGAACCACCCAGGCATCCCTATCCTTTTCTTTTATGATAAAATTTTGTTGTTTGTTTGTTTTCGTTTTAAAATTTTATTTAAATTCTAGTTAGTTAACATGTAGTGTAATATTGGTTTCAGGAGTAGAATTTAGTGATTCATCACCTACATATAACACCCAGTGCCAACACGAGTGCTCTCCTTCATACCCATTATGCATTTAGCTCATCCCCCACCCACTTCCCCTCCATCAACCCTCCATTTGTTCTCTATAGTTAAGACTCTCTTATGGTTTGCTTCTCTCTCTCTCTCTTTTTCCCCTTCCCTTTTGTTTTGTCCCTCAAATTCCACCTATAAATGAAATCATATCATAATTTCTCTGATTGACCTATTTCACTTAGCATCATAAACTCTAGCTCCATCCATGTTGCTGCAAATTGCAAGATTTCATTCTTTCTGATGGCTGAGTAATATTCCAGTGTGTGTATGTGTGTGTGTGTGTGTCTGTGTGTGTGTGTGCACATGTGCACACATGCCTCTGTGCACTGTATACCACCTTTCTTTATCTATTCCTTAGTCGGTGGACATTTGGACTCTTTCTGTAATTTGGCTATTATTGATAATGCTGCTATAAACATTGGGGTGCACATGCCCCTTTGAATCAGTGTTTTGTATCCTTTGGGTAAATACCTAGTAGTGCAATTGCTGGGTTGTAGGTAGTTCTATATTTAACTTTTTGAGGAACCTCCATACTGTTTTCTACTGTAGTTGTACCAGTTTGCATTCCCACAAACAGTATAAGAGATTTCCCCTTTCTCCACATCTTCACCACATGTGTTGTTTCCTGTGCTATTAATTTTAGTCATTCTGAGAGGTGTCAGGTGATTTCTCATTGTGATTTTGATGAACTGTTTTGTTCTGATTTAAAAAGTGGCAAATGTTTTTTTTACTAAAAATGTAGAAAAGCCCAAAATTAAGACCAGAATGGCAGTAGAAAAATAATTTTTCTGGGTCTTTATTTTGATTATTGGTATGATCTTTACATGTCTCTTTTCTCTGATATTTTAGTTATGAGTAGAACAATGATACTGACTTATAAGTAATCAGTTGGCTTTTCAATGTGAAGTACTTTTAAATATATATTTTTGTATTAATTGATACATTATAATTTCTGATACCTTGTCTTATGATTTCTCTTCTTCATACTTCCATTGTTTCTCTCTGTGCCTCTTCCTCTCATATGTTTGCTTTCATCTTTTTTGGGGATTAGGAAGTATGAATCCTGTGAATTTTTTTGGGTGGGGTGAAACAATGCCCTTAATATGTCTTTAGTTTTCAATGGCAAGAGTAAAAGTGTGCCAAACTACATGTATGCAAAGGCACTATTATATTTTAATTCCTACCAATCTTATCTAGTAAGTTTCTCAGTTTCATTTATATCATTAACCAAGGTAAATAATTTATTATCACTAAAATGATTTTTTTTAAAGAGAAATTTGAAGTTAGAAGGATTCTTTTTTCCCCCAAATTTCCATTTATCTATCTGACAGACAGAGATCACAAGTAGGCAGAGAGGCAGGCAGAGAGAGAGAGGGAAGCAGGCTCCCCGCCGAGCAGAGAGCCCAATGTGGGGCTCGATCCCAGGACCCCCAGATCATGACCTGAGCTGAAGGCAGAGGCTCACCCCACTGAGCCACCCAGGCGCCCCTAAAATGATTTAAATATATTCCTTTTGTAATTATATTCATAAAACACATTTTTGGACTTTATTATAATTAATAGACTTCAATATTCATGGCTATTTCACTGTTTCTATAACCGTTATATCATTATTTTCATTAACTTTTTATACTAAACTATATAAATATATATAAATACTTATTTAAGTAAATTTAATAAATGTCAAAATAGTACTGCCTATAAATTAAAATTAAGTGTTTCACTAGAAAAGAAATGTTATCATATTTTTGAGAGCTTACTAAATGTCAGGCACTGTTTTATTTACTTTTATTAAATCCATTACCATGCACAGTTGCAGCTTTGTTCATGTGATAAGAACTTTCAACATCAGCAATTTACATGTATACAATACAGTATACAATACAGTATTATTAACTATAATCACTAAGTTGCACATTATAGTCACATGACTTATTTATTTTATAATGGGAAGTTTATATCTTTTGACCCCTTTCATTCATTTCAACCAATCCCTACTCTGCCTCTGGCAACCACGAATCCTTTATGTGTATCTATGAATTTGTTTGTTTTGTTTTTCAGTTTCCACATGTAGGTGAGATCATATGGGATATGTCTTTCTTTGTCTAACTTATGCTATGACTTAGCATAATGTTCTCAAGGTCCAACCACGTTGTCACAGGTGACAAGACTTTATTCCTCTCTATGGCTAAACAATGTTCCAACACACACACACACACACACACACACACACACACACACACAGTCTTTTTCTATTCTTCCATCACTGGACAAAGGTTATTTACATATCTTGGCAATTATGAATAATGCTGCAGTGAACATGGGGGATTATGTTCAAAATAGTATTTTTGTTTTCTTTGGATAAATACCCAGAAGTGCAATTGTTGGATCATGTGGTAATCCTATTTTTAATTTTTTGAGTAAACTTTATATGTACTGATTTCTATAGTGATTATACTAATTTACATTCCCACCATCAATGCATAAGGGTTCCTCTTCTCCACATCTGCTATACTTTTTCCTTCTTATCTTTTTAATAATAGCCATTCTAACAGGTGGTTAGATTTGTGGTTTTGATTTGTGTTTCCTGGTAATTAGTGATACTCAGCATCTTTTCTTATATCCGTTGACCATTTGTATGTCTTCTTTGGAAAAATATCTATTCAGATCTTCTGCCTGTGTTTAATCAGATTGTTTTGAGTTCTTTATGTACTTTTAATACATATTAAACACTTATCAGATATATGATTTGCAAATATTTTCTTCCATTCAGTATATTGCCTTCTCATTTTGTTAATGGTTTAAGCATTTTAGTTTGATGTAGTCCCACCTGTTTAATTTTGCTTTTGCTGCCTTTACTTTTGGTATCAGATTCAAAAAACCATCACCAAGACTGATGTCAAGGAGATTACCACCTAAGGCGGGTTTTTTTTGTTTTGTTTTGTTTTGTTTTGTTATTTGAATTCATTTTTTGTGTATAGTGTAAGACAGTGGTCCAGTTTCCTTATTTTGCATGTAGCTGTCCAGCTTTTGCAAAATATTTTATTGAAGAGAATATCCTTTCCCTCTTCTTGGGCCCTTTGTGATAAATAATTTGACCATATATGAATGGGTTTATTTCTGAGCTGTCTGTTCTGTTCTGTTGATCTGTATTTCTGTTTTAATGCCAATACCATACTGTTTTTGAGCAATATCATTCTTGTGGTTAAATATTTTGTTCAAGAGTTTGCATTTTAAAGAATTTTGTATCCAAACTGAAATACTGTTGTCTCCCTTCCTTCTTTTTCCACATTAGAAGTTATTGAACCAAAAAATGTATACCTCATTCAAGATTCTTGATCCACCATGTCTGACTGCTTTCTGGAATGTTATAATGTTTTAGAATCTCAGAATCTGCATGTGAGAGTGTACGTTTTATAATGCCTTCATTCACTTAATAAATATTTATTAGGTAGATTTATTGTACATAGTGCTATATTTTTTTCAGTTCTGTGAATTTAAATAAAGGATCTCTAGAATTTAAACATGTCTAATTTAAAATTTATGCTGTCCTTATATAATATGTACACTTATATAGTAATTCGATTTATTACAAAAATTAGTCCATGACATTATGTTTATATTATCAGTAACTAAAATACACTAGGGGAAATGGAACAATTACTACCTAAAACTCAGGAGACCCATCTCTAGACTTCTCACTCAGTGGCTGTGACCCTAACTTCTTACTTAACATACAGATGCTGCAATTGCTTAATCCTCGAGGGCTACATTTATTTCTCATTTAAAATATGAAAATTTAGATTTAGTAATCTCCACATTATATGAGCTTCATGTCAGTTTTTGTTCACATGAATCATTTGCAGTCAGAGCCAGCAGACCCACTGAAGGAGAAGGAAGAGGGGAGATAGCGGGAATCACTGTGAATATCTTCCTCTTTTTAGTGCATTTGATCATATAAAGGGTACATTCTCTAGTTTCAAGATGGAATCAAATCAATGTCTGCCACCCCTGAAGTTGTTTGCAGATACAAAAATCACAAAGTGTAGATAAAGTATGATTTTCTTCCTGCCCTCTGAAGTAGGAAAAAAGAAAAAAGAGACAAGCAGGGATTCTGGGAGAGGAAAAAGTAAAGGCTATGTTATCAGTTCAAGCAGGATATTTTCTTCAGTGATTCAGAGAAATTGACTAGAAGTCTAGAATAGAAAATGGGCCTCTGACTTTTTGTTAGGTATTGATCCACTTCTGCAATATACTACTGCTATTTGTTAATACAATGATAATTTTACAGGCTAAATTTAAAAAATAATTAAGCTTTTTTCCTTTTAACTTAGGCTGTGGTCTTGAAGATGGTTAATTTGTTGCAAATATCTATAGTCTTGTAGTTCGTCATATAGCCAAAAAGTCACCTGAGTACTTTGGCTGGGTTGATGCTTTTAAATATTAAAAAGATGAGGCAGAAAAAGTGAAGTGACTCGGACAGTGTTGTAGAAATAATGTCAGAGCTCTATTCAAACCTATGCCTTCCTAAAGAAAGAACCTATATTCTCAACACTGTGTTAAATTGGGTTCAGTGATAGGTATCCATTGTGAGAGCACTTTTTTTTTGTATTTTTTAAATTAATTTTTAAATTTTTTAATAAACATATAATGTATTATTAGCCCCAGGGCTACAGGTCTGTGAATCTCCAGGTTTACACACTTCACAGCACTCACCATAGCACATACCCTCCCCAATGTCCATAACCTCACCACCCTCTCCCTACCCATCTCCCCTCCACCACCCTCAGTTTGTTTTGTGAGATTAAGAGTCTCTTATGGTTTGTCTCCCTCCCGATCCCACCTTGTTTCATTTATTCTTTTCCTAATCCCCCATGTTGCATCTCCACTTCTTCATATCAGGAAGATCATATGATAGTTGTCTTTCTCTGATTGACTTATTTCACTAAGCATAATACCCTCTAGTTCCATCCACATCGTCACAAATGGCAAGATTTCATTTCTTTTGATGGGAGAGTAATTACTTTTATCATTTTCATGATCTTGATGAGTATTAGAAATGCCAGAAATGCCTACGGCTGTACTTGAATCTCTGCTGTAGTCTCTAACTCCTAGGCCCTTCCCTACCTATCTCCATGCCTGTGTCTCTTACTTTACACTAGGATTTTCATTGATTGAACTGCAAAAAAAGTATTCTTTTTGTCCTTTAACTTATTCTTGGAGTCTCTATTTTTATTTCCTTTTATCCTGAATATGGCAAATGTATTGCCTACTCAATAGGGGCTTATCACCCTTCAACACTAGTGATCCAGAAAATAAGTACTCATGTAAGAGATAGTCATATGTTTGTTTCCTTGCTTTTTATTGAGAAATGAATTTCTCTCCTATTTATTATTATTATTGTGTTATGTTAGTCACCATACAACATTAGATTTTGAAATTTTATGTGTTTTCAGTCTTGTTAGTTTTTCTATTTTAACTGAATTCTGTAACACTTACTGAGCAACAATTTGTTTTTCTTTTAGATACATCGCATGTTTTACCTCATTAAAATGTGACAATTTGTTAACTTCTAATACTATTTTCTGGCTCACATATATGTTATTCTTCATAATTTAATTAAATGACAGGGGAAATCACTTCCACCATTGACTCAAATTGTTTAAGTTTGAATTTTTACTCTAGCTCCATATCAGGAAACTTACATTATCTGCTAACCACGTTTAAGGCCCTAGTTACATCATCTATAAAATGACGATAATAATACCTTCCTTAAAGTGGCATAAAATAAATATTATAATATCAGAAATTATGTTTTGGTTATTTCTGACTTAAAATTTCTAGTAAATATTGACTTTTTATTAGTAAATGATTACCAAAATAAAGACATTTCAAAATTAATTAACTGAATGTTTAATCTATGCTGTCAGATGTGAGGCAATTTCATAAAGTATCATTTAGTCATGGGGAAAATAAAGTATCTCCTTTGGCTTCTGTATATGCCATGATGGCAGTGAGATATCTTTATAAGTGACTTTTTACCAGCAGCAGTTTTGGTGAAGCTTTTCTTGATTCTAATTTGCTCTGAAAGATTCATGTGGCTTTTTAAAGTTCCTGTGAGCAACTTTGCAACTGAAATTGAAAACTCGACTGACCATATGTCATTTCAGATTTAGTTCCAGAGGACGATAAGATAATCAGGATGAATAAGGGCTTGGCTACTGAAATGACAATAAACAAATGTGAAAATGTAACAAATGTAAAGAGCTGCATTAAATGCATGATTAGCTTTGTAGCAAAATTTAACCTCTCCTGAAATGAGCACTAATTTCATTAGTTCACTTGGTTAACTTGAAGATATTTTTAGCAGTAAAAATTTCAGTTTCCCAACTGAGCTAAACATTTGTTGCAAAAAAGAGAACTCTGGCTCAAGGCAAGATTTTACCTCTAACCTCACCAGCATTTTTGTGTAGGATGCCATTGGCCTCCAACTATACATTGAAAATTTTTACTCATCTAGCACATTCTGTCTTGTATTATCATAGGTTTTTTTTTCTGTATGTGTTATTTCTCCAACTACCAAATATAGCATTTTAACTATATTGTTATGTTCTAAATATTTTATATTCTCCTGATGTGAATACAAATGTGTAAATAGGGAAGTGAACTAATGAATAATATTACTTTTGGAGGAAAAAGAATAAAACTCAAAATAAGTGTCATTATTATTTGATAGAATACCTGTTGGTTCAAATTCATAAATAAAACATTGGACTATTCAATCCATTTATATTTGTGTTTACATTGATCATCTTATAATAGACTTTTCATTTGACATATGTGTCCCAAGATTTTTTTTTTCCTTTCTTTGGAATCAGTCAATTAATTTTCATTTGTTTCCCTCCATGTTTTCCACTTTGTTTTAGTGGTTAACTTAGAGATTATATATGGATCCTCGCATTATGACAGTAATACAAATTTTGAATAATGAAAATGTCATGGAAGAACTTACTTTGGCTCTCTCCAACAATGCTAGAAATTTAAAACATCTTCCTCTATGGGCTCTATTAATTCTTTTTGTTTCATTTCTATAATGCATTTTAATTTTCATATAATTGAGACCACACAGAACATTACTATTAACATTTTACAAAGTCAGTATTTGTTTAAATTTTTCCATATATTAAAACCTTATAATGTCCTTCAAATCTGTCTTACACTTCCATATTTTTATCTGCTGAAAAATGTGCCTGATATTTTCTTTCAGCACTTTAAAGATACCAATCCATTGTTTTCTTTGGGCTTCTTCCATAGTGTTTCTACAATGAAGGTTTTTTTCTGTTTTCAAGATTTTCTTTTTGTCTTTGGTTTTTGACAATTATTCCAAAGTGACCAATGCTCGATGTTACAAAATGAATACATGGATATAAGATAGATTCAGAATGAAAGTTGAAAAAAACAAAGTGCAAACAGATAAATGGATTTGGATGTAACAGAATACAAAAAGTTTGGTGATATTCTTTCATATCCCATATGATGACTATCTTTATAAAACTACTGCTTGTCAGTTTTTTCATCAAAGAAAAATATCCCCAGCTATCCAAAAGGATTATCCTCTCCAATTCTCCTCCATTTTCTTACTATAAAATCTTTCAAGCCTGACTTTTCTTTATATACTTCTAACAAAACAATATAACAGATTGACATGGGAAGCAGATGTGAAAATCTAGCTATCTTCTAGGAAAAGACAGGTTTTATAAATATATGTTAAGTTACATTAACAAAATGGATATATTCATGGTATTTTAGAAATGAGTTAAGTGCATATTTTGAAAATGTGTCTTATTTTCTAAATCATTAAACATTCACAAAGTGACTTTTGGGTGGCTCAATGGGTTAAGCCTCTGCCTTCAGCTCAGGTCATGATCCCAGGGTCCTGGGATCCAGCCCTGCATTGGTCTCTCTGTTCAGTGGGGAACCTGCTTCCCCTCTCTCTTTCTGCCTGCCTCTCTGCCTACTTGTGATCTCTCTCTGTGTGTCAAATAAATAAATAAAATCTTTTTTTAAAAAATTCACTAAGAAAGCATTTTGAGGACTTAAAATATTTTGAGAATGTAAAATCCTCTTGTAAGAAATATTCTTTCAGATGTGCCTACGTGTAGTCTTTGTATTTATCTCAGTTAGGACCCATAACTTCTTGGATGCTGGGATCCATTGAGCTTCTTGCTATTGCTCATTTATTTTGGAAACACCTCAGACATTACTTTGATATTATTCTGCATAGTTCCCTTTCATCTTTTTCTCTGATTCCTGTTAAACATATGTTAGCCCTTTAACTCTGTCCTGCATGACTCCTGTTTTCTACATATTCTACGCTTTTCTGTCTGTTTCATTCTGCTTGTATTTTTACCTGTTAACTTGATTTCCATTTTAGTAATCCTTATTATTGGCAGTCTGTTCTATTTTCATATCCATCTATTGAGCTCTTAATTTTACATATTATATTGTTCACTTCTATAATTTCCATTTGAATCTCTCTATTCTCAGACATTACTTATTTTAGACAGTATTGGTAACTAAAACTCTTGCATATCAGAACTGTGTCTTTGCTTCGCACAGCTCTCTAGTCAGTGGAACCATGCATAGCAAGAACACGGTATCAACACGCACCTCTTTCAGTTAGTACCATGTCATGTAAAGTGAGGGCTTTGAGTATTCCAGTTATATATAGTACTTCTTTACACTTCTTTACTTTCTTAAGCATATTATGTTATTTAGAAGTCCTTCCCTGTTAACTCTATTAATTACAACAGTAATACTCAGAATGATAGTATATGATTAGATAAGAAGTTGCTCTGTAATGTAAATTTCCTACATCACTGCTTAATTCAGTTGATTTTGTAAACATCAAACCTAAATTACCTGTATGTATATTATGCTACACGTTTAAAGAAAGAAAAATGCAGAATTATTAGCTATAACTTCCTCTGGGATAATTTTTAAAAATAGAATAATTTTTAAAATGTTAAATATGATAATTTTAAAAATAGAATAATTTTTAAAATGTGAAAATGTAAATAAATTAAACTTCATGTTTAATTCAATATATTTAAAAAAAATAATAGAATACAATTTGCTTCAGCAAACATTATTTATCTGAAAAGGAAAGATATATGAAAAAATTTTTAAAATAAGTATAATAGGTGCGCCTGGGTGGCTCAGTAGGTTAAAAGCCTCTGCCTTCGGCCCAGGTCATGATCTCAGGGTCTTGGGATCGAGCCCTGCGTCGGGCTCTCTGCTCAGCGGGGAGCCTGCTTCCCTTCCTCTCTTTCTGTCTACTTGTGATCTCCCTCTGTCAAAATAAATAAATAAAATCTTAAAAAAAAATAAATAGTATAATAAAAGATTGATAAATGAATATATGATGAGGGTAAAGGGAAAAGTATGGATATGGGTTCTAACTGGTTTATTTCAAACATCTTATGTAGTAGACATTAGAGTGGGCCTTGGAGACAATACTTTTGGATTCCACATCACTCCTTCTTCATTTTTCATGTCCCACTTTTTCTCTTTCCATTTCCATCTTGGACCTCTTCATACGATTCCCCGGAGCCTTGTTCTGAGTGAAGGTGGAGAGAAAATAGGAACACTCAGACCATACAATGTTGGAATGACTAACAGATCATTCTCAAATAAGCCAGTGTTACTTTTTCCTGTCTACTAATTCATTCTAATCTCTTAGAGGATATAGAATTCAGCTAAAAAACCATCTATTTTTTCCTGAAAATAATAAAGCTTTTAATGCTGTCTTTTCTGAAAATGGCATTAGTTGACATCCTCATCTTAGCCAATTTATGCCCTAAGATTGATTTGTCGATCTAGCTACTTCAGACGCAACATGCTTAAAGTATATAAACATAGACTGATGCTCAGGCATGTAATTCTCCAACTAGTATTTTTATCATAGAAGCAAAATAGAAGGAGAGAGAATAATGTACAATAATGAACAGAAGAAGAGAAAATTTTGTATTACTTTATTCTCTTTCCTGACATTTTTAATTTGAGTCAATTATGACATCATAGGAAGTTTCTAGTAACTGTATTCCCTTGCTTAAAATCAGTACTCCAAAGAAACCCTTTTTAAAAAATTCTTACCATTAAGGAGCAATTTTGTATGATTGGTATCAACATGTTTTTTTCCACTTCTACAAAGCAACTACTGTCAACCTTTCAACATTTACTGAAAATAACCCTTCATCAGAGCTCCTAGATTCATACACAATACTATTTCACCATTAAGTTTGAAGACTTGATTCATGTGCCCGTGCAACTCTGAAATTTCCTACTATTTTCCAACCTTTTAGTGATTTAGGAGAAAGTGAAGAAAGTAGAGTAGCAACTAAAAAGTCACACTCAAAATGAACACTTTTCTTTCTTTTTCCTTTAAAGAGGTGAGGAGAATGCCACATTAAAAAAAAAAGTGAAAAGCATTTCTCCTTTGGTTCATAAAGATAGTAGAGAACCTATAGATTCTCCCAATGAAAACATTTTGTAAGATTTCCAGGAAAAAAGATATTGCTGGGATGATTTCAAAATGATCTTAAGAAAATGAAACTGTGCAAGTATGCATAGATTTTCCTTCCCAGCTATGTCTAGAATATTGCTCTTTGGGATATATATGTATTTGAAGATGGCCTCATCTTTACTTTACGGTATGTACTTTGCCCAACAAATGTAAATTGCCCAACAAAGCTTGAACTCGGGCTTGATGAATCCTATTAAAATATGGCAGTAGGGTTGCAAACATGTTAAATTGTGTAGAAAATAATTGAGAAAATCACATTTATAATAATACTGGGAATAGGAGATAAAAGTATATATAACACACAAGTCTCAAAATTTAAGTGTTTAATAATAAAAAGTCTTTATATATAAAAGTTTTACACAAGAAAAAGAAAAGTTTATCCACGTCTTTCATCATCATTCACTAGACTCTCTTAATAAAGTAAACTAAGATACTCTAAGCCTAGTTTCTAGAAATGGAGATTAATGTGGTACATTTTTTCCTAGGACTTTTTAAAATTAGATCTACTTAGGGGCATGTGGGTGGCTCAGTCATTAAGTGTCTGCCTTTGGATCTGGTTGTGATACCAGGGTTCTGGGATGGAGCTGGGCTCCCTGCTGGGCGGGAAGTCTGCTTCTCCCTCTCTCACTCCCCCTGTTTGTGTTCCCTCTCTCACTGTCTCTGTCAAATAAATAAAATCTTCAAAAAAAAATAGATCTACTTAGTGATAAAATCATAAGGGAAATCATATATTTGAATTTGGGAAGTTAAAATCATATACTTTCTTAGAAATCAATTTCTTAGATTGCAAAGATAACAGTATAAAATTATCGAGCAGTACTCTGTTACATTATGTTTTAAGTGATAAAATACCCATGATAACTTCAGAGAAGGCCCATGTTTTGCCCTGATCCCTTTAATGCCTCTATTCTAAATCTAAAGAAAATGATTTCTTCTTTATGGTCTAAGGAGATCGTTATTGTCCTATTTTTACAGCTCTGATGCAATTAACTGGCATTATGGTATACAAAGAGGTATACTGATTTGAAAAATGCTTTTTTAAAAGACATAACACAAGGAACATTATGCAAACATTAGTAAGTTAAATGCAGAGTATGTTCTTAGGACCTAATAGTCCTTCTTCAAGTCAACCCTACCTCCTGAGAAGTGAGGTTTCTTTAACCAAGGTCTATTTTTTATTGGTCTTTCTTGTTCTGGATGATGCACAGCATTTATTTGATTCCCTTGGAAGAATACATTATGTTTGCAATTAAGCACAACATCAAGTAAATATTTACCACATCAAGTACCCGGTTTTCTCTAAATCTTATATGATTTTCTCATAAAGATGTTTATAAAATTTCCTCAGGATGTCCCATATTTTTAGTAGCTAGTAATTTTCTCTTGTAATTACTCAATTTGATTTTTAGTTTAAAATTGTTTTAAATATCTTCTCCCTCCTAAACTGTCTGAGACAAAGGCTTCCCCTTGTTCAACAGGTGTCTCAGAATATTCCTTCGCTTCATCATGTAGGATTGTGTACAAAATCTCTAAATATATATAGAGAATAACTTTTTAACAAGAGAACATGGAAAATATAATTTCCATTTTGTTGAAAGATTGGTTTCATCACATAGTATTATAATAAAAATACACAATATAATTTAATTCTTAAAATGCATATATTTGAGATTGGTAAACTGATTCAGATCCTTTTTCATATTCAGAAATGGTTTACAGGAAAGACAGTTATGTTATGAATGCTTTATATTTCATGACCAAAACTTTATCATATACATTTAAGACACACACCCAGAGCTTTATACTCCAGAAAATAGAAACACTTGATGCTAATTAACTATGTAAAGAGGATTAAAGTGCTAAGAAATAACCTTTGCCTTAATCAGTGGTAAATTTATTTAAAATGTTAAGAAAATGGAAGGAAGATGATAAAATCATTTTTGCTGAAAGGGGTATTAAGAAAAACGCTTTGATTCTCTAAATTCTATGGGCAATATACTTACC
Source organism: Taxidea taxus jeffersonii (assembly GCA_003697995.1). Classification (NCBI taxonomy): domain Eukaryota; kingdom Metazoa; phylum Chordata; class Mammalia; order Carnivora; family Mustelidae; genus Taxidea; species Taxidea taxus. The sequence goes on from ML108611.1 coordinate 180,715, forward strand.
AGTGGTCATTTAATTATTGGAGGGAAGCTGTGAAAATGGCCCCCAGCAGGAGTGCAGGTTTATCATTATCATTATGCATAACGAATAGAAAACTTAGCCAAGCTTTTTAAGATATATTCCTGCATTGAAAAAAAAAAGAAAGAAAGAAAGAAAAGAAAAATCCCGGGAAGCTGTATGAGCTGTATGATTATGGTTTAGATTGCTCTGGTCCATGGTCAGAAGCTAGTAGAAACATTACTTATTGCAAGCATTAGAAACATGTTTTGTCCAGGGGAGAAGGAGGCAAACTGCTGTAGATACTGCCACGTGAAAGGAAATTTCTTGAGTATTTTATGTGTGATAAAAATCACATTGGATAACTCCCCATATTTATTTTTGAGAAGTCCAAAAGATTCATCCATAAACACTCTTCCACAGAAACCTTACATTGCCTCAGGGCATGTCACCCTGCCATACTGTTCTTGTGGAAACTAGCAGCATAGACTGAGCTACTACAGAAACACCAAGTATTCTAATATAACCTTAGTCCATCTGGGCTTCTGAGATAGTTTCATTCAGCTTTTATTAGTATTATGACAACCATCCCAGTCTATTTTCAGAAGCTTGTCTGTCCAGTTGCCCATAGATTTTATCAGGGGAAAAGTGCTGATAGTGTTCAAAATTACCAAAGGATATTATTATGGAGAAGATTGTGGGAAATAAAAGTGACAGTTTTCTACAATGCCTATTGAGTTAAACGTCATTATCTTCTTCCAGTGGAATGCAGTGTGCTCCACAATACATTGTACCTCATTTACACGTATTTATGTATTTTTCAAAATTATTCTTATTGTTCTGAGGATACTCCCACCCCCCAAACCCCACAATTATTAAGTTTTCCATACTCTCCCCATTATCCATGATTTTGACCAACACCAAATCCTTACACCTGATAATATCTTATAGTATAAGCATCACAAGAATATTTCTGCATTATCAAAAAGAAATAGTGGCTTTGTCTTAATGGCTAAGAAACAGTTTAGAATATATTCTCTAATATAGGTTCAATAACCGAATTTGATTTTTGAAAAATTATTGAATATTAATGGACCAGTTTCTTCACATATAAAAGCAGAAAAATTTTTATTGTGGGTAAATATCTTTAACTGCCACCCCCGTTGCATCTCCACTTCCTCATATCAGGGAGATCATGTGATAGTTGTCTTTCTCCAGTTGACTTATTTCGCTAAGCATAATACGCTCTAGTTCCATCCATGTCTTCGCAAATGGTAAGATTTCATTTCTTTTGATGGCTGCATAGTATTCCATCGTATATATATACCACATCTTCTTTATCCATTCATCTGTTTAAATAAAGCTTAAATAAAGTTTAAAAAAATAAATAAAAAAAAAGAAAAAAGAAAAAAAAATCTTTAACTGGTGTTGAACTGGATGAAAAGCAAAGGAAAATTTCCTGGTAAGCAAGATGGTAAATATCTTATTTTTAAAGAAAATTTTCATGGCCGTGGACAATAATAGCATCACTTTCCGACAATATTGCTCTGCTTAATTTTTTAGCAATAAAAACAAAACTGGTGCTCTGAGTTTTGACATATTTTGAAATCATTTAAGAAAATTTTCTAAGGTTTAATACTTAGTCCTTAGATTGTCAAGATATAATAAATGCAAATTTGAAGTTTTTACAGTTCGAAAATCATGCAGAATTATCAAGCCATTTCTAGAATAAGAAAAAATGCATTTCAGTATGATACAGGCAATACTTTGATTTAAGTCTAAACTTGGATTATACAGATAGGAAACATAATTACATCAGTAATATTACTGCCTAAATTGTAAAACAAAAGGAAACACTGCAATGTTGTAATACTCTAGCAGCATTATGTAAAATTCTGGTACTCATTTGTGATATTTTAGTAGACATTCTAATATTCTGTTATTGAATTGCTTTAATAGCATCACAGTCTGTGTCCTATTACTGACTTCCATGAACAGCATGAGACAATTGGGTTTTGGTAATGCAGTTGTAGAACAAAGTGGTTTATCATATAAATTGGTATCCATAGGAGTAAATAATTCTGATGAGATTTACCTCATTTATTTTAAGAAATAAAAAAGTATCACTAGATTTCACAAAGCGTAATTAAAATCCTAATTGAAAATGCCGTGTGCTACATGTGTACTGTCTGTCATCTCACTTTTTTAAAGTTCTGCCAGCATTTTAAATACATCTTGCAAGGACACTCTAATAGCAAGATAATGCCTTTGTGATCTTCGTACCTAGCCTTGTAGCTCAAATGTTTGGTAATTTGCTTCTTTGTATCATAAAAATAATTAATTGTAAGTGAATATAGAATTAGTTTATTATGAAAATTGATAAAGGCATCAGCAAAAAAGTTGACAGATATTAGAGTAAATAAGTTTTTCTACATGGTTTTATGGGTAGAATTAACGCTATCTATTAACTCTTTCTTTCTGGCACCATTCACCTTGTTAATCTTACAATATATACTCTAGTTTCTGATTGTTTGAATTAATGCAACTTCACATGAACAAGAGATTCACTTACACAGTCAAACAATCATGTTTATTATCATTTTTGTATTTATACCTTTCTGTCAGAAAAAAAAAAAGAAAATAAATCTAAGCTATAATGTTTTTAGTCAGAGAAACTGAAACCAGTCAAAATTGATAAACTAAAGTATGTAAAATTACTCATACTTAATAAATAAATAATACTGCTAGTCCCTTTTTATGACTATATTCAATAATGTGACTTAGGTTCTACTTATTATAATAATAGAGCATTGCAATTTTATATTAGAATTATAAATCAAAGGGAAATGTTTTGCCTATAGCACAAAAAGAAAAACATTTGTTTGGCTTGTAAAAGATTCTTCTCAATTTGCTATCCACTAAATATGTGATGTTTTATTAGAAATGCCATCAAGATCGAGGGAGAAGAAAGTTATCAGTCCAATATATAAGGAGATGTTTTATCTTTATTTAAAACTGTTACATTAACCAGGACATTATACATAACAAAAAATGTGTATTCATTTTTCAGTTTACAATAAAGAATAGAAAAAAAAGACTGCATAGAATATAAAGTATGGAAATACAAGGATCAACTGTGGCCTTATTACTATTTTCCACACCATATTTTTGTTTGTTTTATTTTGCTTTCATAACAAGATATGAAATGGTCATACATTTGTATTCTCTAGGTTGATGCTAATACACATCTTTTTCCCCTAAAAATTTCCTCACAGAAAATAATATGTTTTTTATCAGACCAATTGTGGACTTGTAGTTTTTAGAAAACCTAGATTAATTTTAATGTGTGTATGTATGTGTGTGTGTGTATATATATATGTATGCATATATACGTATATACATATGTGTATGTATATATATGTGTGTAATATATAAATGAACCTTTCATATGAATCTAATGTAAACCACATTACCAGTTGTTAGTATTTTAACATTCTGATATATTACTAAAATACAGATAATACAAATAGTAAATCTTAATGTGTTATCTTCAAAATGTTTCATTTTTGCATTTGAATTCATTCTCAGGGGGCTTATTTAAAAGCAAATGTTAAAGCTCACTGAGAAGATGGCTGTTATCTTCAGCTGCTCCTCATTCCTCCTTGTACACATTGAAAGCTGGGATGGAAGAAATGAGCTGAATCTGATATAGTCCAGCTGAAGCTGACTTTTCCTTTAACAAGTCTTTTGGAAAACAACAGCAGAAAAATTTTTTTTCTTTAAACTTAGGGGCTTAAGGCTTTGGAAAGCTAATAAAATATTATGTAAAAAGGGTTATTTTGGATAAACATGAAAGAAAATATACCCAAATGACTCATCATAGTTGATATTTGAATAAATATTCAAGACATTTTCATTAAAATCGTTTGTCAAGTATCTCACTTTAAGATCAAATGAAAGAGGGTCATCTGGGTGGCTCAGTCAGTTAAGTGTCTGCCTTCAGCTCAGGTCATGATCCCAGGGTCCTAGGATCAAGCCCCACATTGGACTGCCCGCTCAGTGGGGAGCCTGCTTCTCCCTCTCCCCCTTACTCATGCTCTCTCTGTCAAATAAATAAATAAATAAAACTTAAAAAAAAATCAGATGAAAGATACTTCCAAGCCTCTTGATTAATTTTTACTTATTTTAGTGAATAATCTTACACTTTTACCTTTATGTAACATTCAAAATAAAACACATTAAATATAGGGGACAGTTTTTTACTTTAAGAGTCAAAATATTTCTTTAAAATGTGGTGATCGATGTCATTCAAAATAAGAGAATTGGAGCTTTTTTTTGTGGTGCCCTGGAGGTGGTCAGGTGCTTCAAGAGTGAAGCTGAACATCATCTTCCCAACTACTGGCTGCTAGAAACTCACTGAAGTGCATGATGAAAGCAAACTTTGTAACATTTATGACAAGTGTGCAGCCAGAGAAGTTACTGCTGATATTCTAGGTGAAGATTGGATGGGTTATGTCATAGGTTGGAATCAGTGGTGGGAATGACAGACAAGGCTTTCCCATGAGCAGGGTGTCTTGATTCGTGGTTGTCTGCCTGCTGCTGGGCAAGGGTGATTCCTGTTACATATCAAGGGCTGGAGAAGAAAACCCAAGTGTTTGGGTTTGCATTGTGGATGTCAACCTGAGAGTTCTGACCTTGGTCAGTGTTAAAAAAGGAAAGAATGATATTCCTAAACCTACCTACTGATACTCCTGTGATTCCTTTCTCCTGGAATCCTGGAAAAGAGCTAGCAGAATTCATAAGCTTTTAAATCTCTCTAAAGAAGAAGATGATCATCATTATGTTGTGAGAAAGCCCACAAACACAGGTAAACCTAGGACCAAAGTGCCCACAATTCAGTGCCTTGTTATTCCATGTGTCTTGCAACAAATGTATATTACTCAGAAGAAACAGCATATTAAGAAAAATAAGAGGCAGCAGAATATGCTGAACTTTTGACCAAGAGAAAGAAGTAGGCCAAAGAAAAATGCCAGGAACAGATTGCCAAGAGATAGAAGTTGCCCTCTCTGGGAATTTCTACCTTTAAGTCTGAAATCATTCAAAAAATGAGACTTTCTAAGAATAACAACTAAGATAAGGTATCAAAAAATAAAATGAGGTAAAATAAGATAAATGGAAATTAAAGCAATTATATATGTGGTAAGCAGAATAATGTTCCTTACTGCAAAGATGTCCCCAGAACCTATATTTAGTTTTATGACAAAAGGGAACGGAGATTGAAGATAGAATTGAAGTGGCTACTCAGCTGACCTTAAAATAGGCAGATTACCCAGGATAATCCAGATGAATCTAATTTAAATTCCAGAGTACCTATAAGTAAGTAGGGGAGGGAGGCAAAAGCACAAGATAAAAGAAGGTGTGACTAGAGAAGTGCATACTGAGGTATAACATTGCTATTACTAGGGATTGAGGGAAGTTCTGTGAATGTGGGCATCATCTAGAAGCTACAAAAGATAAGGAAAGATGTTACACCTTGACAACCCCAAAAGGAGAACTGCACTGCTGACACCCTGACTTTTGTTTGGTTCAGTGAGACCCCGGTTGGATTTCTGAACTACAAAACTGTAAGTGTGATACATTTTGTTTGTTTGTTTGTTTGAAGCTACTAAATGTGTGGAGATTTGTCAAAATATCATAGGTAACTAGTGAAATACATCATATTTTTTGTATCTTGGAGAAAATGACCAAAACTTTGCAAATCTCTGTAAATATTTATTGTATAAGGTAAATTGACAAATACCTTAGTTGAATCAATGTGATAACACTGTTGACAAGTTAAAAAATGCCCTTGGTCTCTATAATTCCATTTCTGGAAGTTTACCCTAAAGTTACTTTTACACCCACAGAAAATGATATATGCACAAAAATGCTGATTTGAGAAATTTTTTAAACTTAAAATATTTGCAATAACAATATAAATCAAGAGATAGAAGCTTCATGTACATTGGCGTTTTTGTGAGTGTATTGCTTTTATAGACTATAACAGCTATCACTTCAAAGAAAGATACACTGTTGCATGGAGACATGAAGGTTAATTGCTTTGAAAAGCACACATTTTTGAAAAATTGTGTATTGTACCATGTGTACAAACAACTTATTAGAAATGAATTTAAAATTAATGTCCTGCACTTCAGGGCTAATGGATGGTAATTTTTTTAAAGGCTACAGAGCTGTGGGTGACAATCAGAAACTTAAGTATAGTTGTTTTTCCAGCTAAGGATCACTTTTTGTTGAGGATAAAGTTGGGTTTTGCTGACCTACTCTTATATTTACTTAATACTTAAATCATGAGAGAAAATTATAAGTTTTCTTTGTCATAAGATTATGAGAAACGGTAAACATATTACAAAACGGTGGGTAATTATCTTGTTTGGAACTTTCAGAAGTTATTGGCATTTTGATTGCCATTCTAATGGGCCAGTCTTCAGATGTATCAGTAAAAAAAATAATGAAAACAAAGGAACAGCTCGTGCTGAAGCAGAATTGTAATTTTTCACTTGGGGAGTTCCAAAGGAGATGACTTTATGGGTATATCTCTTTGAATTGTGCTGTGAGTATGGTTGGGGAAAAAAAAAAAAATCATCCCTTTACACCTACTTCTTTTAAAAGTAGAAGGGAAGAATGGAAACTCTCCCAACAAAACAGTTACATTGTTCATGGGGTTCCACTTGACTATTCTGGCATTTCACCTAGTGATAAAGTTGTAATAAAAAACCTCAGATAGTCTACCTACGGCCATACCACCCTGAACGCGCCCGAGATCTCGTCTGATCTCGGAAGCTAAGCAGGGTCGGGCCTGGTTAGTACTTGGATGGGAAAAAACCTCAGATGATGTCTCTAGTCAGCAATTGGAAGAATATTTATCAGGTTGAAAACTTGAAGCAGCTAATTTAATCTCGGTTCCAAATTCCCCACAAAAATATTGTGGTGGATGGCTGTATGAACCTCCTAGGAAATGCTTGTGCTTCACATGTTGCAGAACAACCCTAAGGGTCCTAGGTTAATAGAATGAAGATACTGACCTGTGATAAGATTCCATGAATTTTGGGGGCACCTGGGTGGCTCAGCTGGTTAAACATCTGACTTGATTTTGGCTCAGATCATGATCCCAGGGTCACGGGAATGAGCCCCACATTGGGCTCTGCCCTCAGTGGAGAGTCTGTTTGAAATTCTCTGTCTCTCTCTCTAATAAATATAAAAAAAATGCCATGATTTATGAAAAGTTACCAGTTTAAATTTAGTATTTTGTCTTAATTTTTTCAAAAAGGTACAATGTAGATTGAAGTACTTCAAAATGTTTAGAAAATGCATAAACATCTCTTTACACTCCAATTAGTAAGGATTGAGATTCATGAATATAAATCTACTATGTTAAAGAACTCTTAGAGCTTTTGAGATTCTTGGCATATGATTACAAATGCTGTGATTAAATACTGCTCTGAGAAAAGATGACAACAAACAATCTATATAAAATTTTATGTATTATATATGAACTTATCTCTAAGCCTGATTCTGGTAAAACTTAGCTCTTAAAAATTAAAGGAGAAGTTTGTTAAAGCACTAAAATTTTTCACATAAAGAGCTAGATTTACAAAAGCTGATCCCCTTCCTAGTCTATGCAGCCTCTATGCTTTCAGAGAAAGCAATTTTAAGCATGTCACAAGGTCAACTGTGGACTATGAAGTAGTAAATCCACATTTTTTCCAGTTTAGTTTCACTGCAGAATTATATACTTTCATTGGAGAAAAGGAGATTAAAAGGGGGAAAAGTATCTGCTCAGCTTTAGGCCCCATAAAGGGAAACTAGTTTCATCAACATATGTAAATGACTATTTTCTACCACTAGACCTAACAAACTCTTGGAGCCAGAAGGAGGCCTAACTGTCAGTTTGTACAAGCTTGTCTTTGCATTGTGGGTTGGATACTATCCTCCTCAGTGGTTTACTCAAAAACAACCAACTACAGACCAAACTGGAACTTGAACCCATGTTTATTCCCTAACAGACTAAGCACCTCATTCTTGCCTCTTAAATCAATTTGCTTGAGGAACTGTTGCCATTCTATTAGATGTTTCTGATTTTCTACCAATTTCAGAACCTCAGATATGAA